>JBCAUI010519667.1:0-11978 GCA_038406195.1 Haplosyllis anthogorgicola | reverse complement strand
AGGTCTATTAATCACTAACAGCAGGAGTCAGCATCTCCTAAGGAGGTATTCGTAAATAGAAGGCAGTATCAATATGACAGGGTTCGATAACAAGTCGTTCGTAGGTGTAAATTTAAGCTACACTGCAAGAATGTATAATAGAATGTAGAATTGAACTTATCTCTAGCTTTTAAGTTGTCTTTTAAGTTGAAAATAATCCCTTTAAGAAATTAATTATCAATTTCTAATTTTGCAGGAAGTGCAGGTCTGGATGAAGTACTCACTGTTCTACTAAGCACAGCCATGTTACTTTCCGGAGTCACAGCCTTTATTCTGGACAATATACTACCAGGTATGTGTATGACTCCATTGTGTGCGTATTGGCGGCTCCAGTGGATGGCGCCAGGTATTTCCAAAAAATTCATGGGGTTTTTACCTATATTTTACGCTTTTTGAATGAATTGCAATAGGGCACTTCTCCTTGATCCGGAATCCTTGATCCGCCACTGGTGTGTGAACACACATTCCAGTGGGCACGGCCCGTGCGTTTATATGCATAACCCGTGTGTGACCAATACAAATTCATACTGTGATCTCGAAACGAATTTAAAGTGGTGGTTCGTGGTTGATTATTTTGAAAGATGAAAATTCAAAACATTTAAATACATTTTCTAGGTTCTAAGGAGATGCGCGGTTTGGCGGCGCAAGAGGCTGAATTGGCGGAGTGTCTGAAAGAAGCAGAGGACGCTGGAACAGAGGCAACGAATCCTTACGAAGTTTATGAGCTTCCATTTCAACATATACTCAACAAATACAGCATATTTTCCAAAATGCCTATGTGTCCACAGTACAAAGAGTTGAAATTGCCGTCACTACCAACATGTAGGAGTAGAAAAGCGGATAAAGAAGATAAATAATTTACCAATTTGTAACCGTTTGTATTTAAAATAGGCTAAAATGAACTATTAATTGTAGAAAACATGTTCGTCACTGACACATATTTTGTACTGCAAGTACTAAAATAGGTTATTTACCTAGTTAGCCAAAGCTTCTAGATATTCATTAAGACGCGATTCATAGTGTTTGCATATGTATCTGTATCTGTTTGCCACTTTTACGTAATAGTGCGAAGGTGTTTTGTAATAAACGCATAATTCTTTCAAGACAAGAAAAAGTACATGCTACTTTTCTGAACATAAATGTTTAACATGCTATTAGTTTACATACTCAGTACATATTAATCGATCACTGAAGTGCAATCATTTTTCATTTAAAAGTCATCAATTGGACTACATAAATAATTGATTTCTATTTTAAAAATTATCATCAAAATGTAGGGTTTTTTTTAAACATAGACATAAGACTTTGAGATAAAAAGCTATGTTCTACAACGATTTGCGATCACTTGGAACCTTAAGTTGTAGACTTCTGCCTCTTTCATGACGTTTACTGCCTCTTTCATGACGTTTAATCAAATGTTTTTAAAAAATGTCCGTACACAATTTTTTAAATTTTGTATTATATATCTTCATGTAAGCATCATTATGTAATGCAGGTGACAAGTTCTCCAAATGGTTACTTAAAGATGAGCGAAGGTTAATAAGTCATTACCACCTACATTTTGAAAATGTACAGGAAGTCTTAAAGATAAAGTAATAAGCAGGTGTTGACAGTGTCCAGTAGGGCATAAATCATCATTACCTTTCTTACGTTTACCTTTTCGACAGGAGTAAGTCTGTTATTTTTGCAAACAATACATTACCACCAGCTGAGCTTTGGTATTTCATTTTGCGAATACCGGATTTAAATTCTGTGCCTTTAACTGAAAGAAAAACACGACATAAAATTTCTATTTTTCCCAAATGGCTGTCATTCATATCAAAAACAGTTGAAAGAATCTAGATCGATATTTCTCGGTCGTTGTCATCAATAACACAGCGTGAATTTTCGAAAATAAAGAAGCTTGGTTATTCTAGTTTTTCTTAATTTGTACCTAGCCTGATTTTGTCTAATTTGCCTAATCTGTCTAATTGGATAGCATAAAAATGCACCAAAATATACCAATTTATGACATTGTTTTGGGTTCCGTACATGTAAAATTGAACCATTTCCATTAAAACTACCATCTTACACTGTTTGAATGTACTGAATCGATGTATCATTGCCGAAATTAGCACATTCCAATTCTATCTAATTAGACAAATTAGATATATAAAATAAGGCTAGGTACGAATTAAGAAAACACCTATTGTTATTCATTATCATTTCATGATGAATTTAAATGTCAAAATTAATTGTTATCATATCTTTGCAACAGCGCAGAAAACTATTGCAAACAATAGTTGCTTACGAATTTCTTGAAAATATATTTCTTTCTAGTAACACGATATAGTCTAACTATCGTTCGAAGTTATTAAGATGTTTTCCTGTGTTGATTGTTTGTAACCACGGCTGGCGTATTGTTACACTGAGTTTGTTTAAACGATAGTTGGAAAAAATGGCGTGCACGAATGAAATTTGCTTATTTTGGAACAACATGCTGTGCCTTTGTCTGTGCCGATAGCGTAATAGCATAGCATTAAATTCCTCTGGTGTCCCAAAGTGCCAAGATTAATACAAATAATGTTCATGAATCGAAACGGAACTAGCTCGCTTCACACAATTCACAAAGGTGTAAAAATGCGCAAAAGTTTATCAATATTTGACACTTTTTGAAAATGAATGTGAAAATGTCCTGGTGTTTTGTCTGTGGCAAATAGATGTGAGCGTATAGTATAATTGGTATCTAGTTTCGTCTTATTTACGTACAATTGTTCATCTGTAAAAATAAATACTAATGTATCATCACATGGTATTTAAACATTAATATCAGCACGAAAATCAGATTTGCACAATAACATTTATATATACTTTATTTAATCCATCAATAACATATGTCAGACTGCAGCTGTTCTGTGTCATTAATATCTATTATGTTGTAAGCAGAAAAGAAATCAATTCAATTCTATAATTTTATGCGTAAAAACGAGTGTGAGTCAAGTTATATGTGCTCAGTTCGTCACACTTAAATTTTATTGGGTATTTTAACATAAAGTGACATAAAATACGTTTCCTGTCTTGAATTACAACATATTTCCACAGCTTTCTTGGATTAAAATCTGTCAGTTTCTTAAAAGAACGAAATAATTGCAACAGATGTCGGATGTTACTGGTTTTTACTTCTCGTTGTTTTAGATCTAATTCAATGTGAAAAAGACTTGTTACCATGTTTCAATACGGATTTATATCTTTTTGCCAATCATCACATGAAAAGACGTTTTTTCTTAAGAAATTAAGAAATTAAAACGTCGATTTAAGCCATTAGTGTAATCATTTGAAATGAATTCTTAGGTTAAACTACAGGTCATGGATTTTTCATACCAACTTTTAATGGATGAACCAAAGGTCAACTCAGGTAGGTCAAATTGTGAGGGTTGTCCTCGATGGAAATTTAAATTGGAAACAGGAAGTAGTGTCAGATGTTAAATAAAGACATAAATTCAATGACTTTTTGTGTAATGTCATTTTAAGTGATAAATAGTTTATACATGTATGTGCGCAGAATATTGCTTTAAATTACTTCTGTTTCCAATTTAACCATTTGTTACCACATATAACGCTGATTAAGGACGTTTTAAATCACAAATAAACTCACTGATTTAATCCGATACATGGAAAGTGATTACTTAACCCTTTCACCACTGTACATGGTTGTAGTGTACACCCCATCCCAATACTGCCAGTATTTGCTGGTATTCACTGCTTTCATTACATGTTTCTATGAAAACTTGGTGTTTTCTGTGTGATATGACATGTAGAACATGCTGCCATCTTTTGTAAATTACCCATCTTTCTGACCATTATGCACAAAATGTGTCTCCAGCTTACTGTGGTTTAGCAGCAAAAGGAATAAATCAGAACACGGAGCGTGTGGGCACGAAAATTGGTATGGTATTGTTGAAAGACACGGGCCGTGTGGGCTCGTGGTGAAAAGGTTAAATACTTGCAAATATTTTGGAGCAAACGTTATAAAATCTTGATTTTTATCTGTCAACAACGGCCAAATAAATATAATAGTCTGAACGGTCAATATAAAATATTACTCCCATGGGTAAACTCAACCAATGATCATAAATTACCATATCACGGCTGGCATTTCTTAAAATTGGATAGTTTCATTGAAAATAGACCAAATCAAGTGTGTACACAGCTGACATAGAGAACGCAGCCAGATATAGTACTCGGTTTAGTTTATTACTTTGACGCAAATCAACGGAAATCAATACAAAAATTTCATAGAATTGGGTCGTTTCAGGAAATCGTATCAATTTAGGAAACTAAGGGTTCCATGCTGTGTCATTGATGAGCGAAGATTGAAATTCTATTTTTCCAAAACAGATTTTTTTTCTTCTACTGCTTTTTTTGTCACAATCGATTGAGGATTATGCGAGTAACATGCAATACTCTATGGAAGTTTTGTATCAGTTTGTCTGCATTTAAACTAGGGTTTGGCACCGTGATTATTTTCCTTCACCGGTGCACCAGTGCAAACCTCTTTATGTAACAGCAGAGGCCAGGATATTACCATGCCATGTTTTAAACTAAATATTGAAATTTTCTAACTTTCTTTTGATGTGCAGTGGCCTTCTAAACATTGCTTTATCTGTTCTGTGAAGTGGTTTCCTTAGAACTTTTATGAAGTGGCTTCACAGCTTTGATTCTATTTTTCACCATGTATATCAAACATTTTATTCAAGGAGAACAAAAGACCTCTACATTTGGTCTTAGAAATTAAAATTTTCAAATATTAAATTAATTGTTACCCATCATTATAACTTTACATTACAAGTATACATTACAAGTATAATTGTACAATAAAAACTGTCCAAACCAGTCTGACAATTTGAAATTATCACTACTGTGCACCGCACCGCAAGAGTGTCACACCGGTTTGACCGGTGCACCGGTGTACGGTGCCAAACCCTAATTTAAACGTTAGACAATAGAACTAATTTACCATACAAATTATGAAAAGAATATCAACCTTTTTATTAAAATTTTATACATTCCATTTTGCAAAATTCAATATTATATAAATCTATTTAAACTGAATACAACACCTGCACAGTGTAGCTCTAATACGAATAACAATGTTCATTTCTGATGCTACAGATGCTATAGATGCAAGTTTAAAAGTCTGCCACAAACAATAGGAAGCAATGTACAGATAGATTTAGGTATTCGTTCTGAATTCCAGATATTAAATTATGTGACATGTTTTGGTTTTTTTGTTTTATTTATTTATTTTTTTGTTTCTTTTTTGTTTTTGTTTGACAGATTACATGAAGTTTGACGACGAAAACACTTGAGAGGACAAACCTGTCGAAACAGAACATGCTGGACGTGGTTTTGACAATACTATGGATCGCAGGGATTACCCCTGCCATCATCTTCAACCTATTCCTTATCTGCGTGTTATCTTTTACATCTACAAGGCATAATGGTACGTAAATAATAAAATCACATAATTATATAAATAATTATATCTGCATTGAAATCTTATCTGAAATTGGACAACACCACATTTCCCGCATTGTTGACAATTTCGCGCTAACGTTAGTTCATTGCGTCTTCCACTACAGGAACAGTTAGTTCATCTGGGAAGGTAACACTAGATGCCAATGTTACCGTTTCCACGTGCTAATATGTCAAATATTGACACCAATGGTCATAGACTAATTAGCGCAATCGGTCATTTGGAGGTTACACACAACATCCAAGAAAATAAACACGATAGACAAATTTTTGTACTTGTATCAAAGCCTTTGGTTAATCAAAATCATCCTTCTTTATTTTTAGGTCTGCATGTTTACTCGTGCTCGCTGTTGGTGAGTAGGCTGCTCTTTGTTCTCATTGTGCTGCTTGTGGTCATCGTCTTCAATGTACTGGAGACCGACTGGACGGACCTTGCCTGCCATGCTCTGTTCTGGGTAAAAATACAAATGCATTCTTTGAATAATAATTCAGAAGACTAAAATTGTTAAAACGACGGAACAATAGAATTCCATGATGACTTTGTCCATGTCCATACCATTTCTCTAATATATTATTGAAACGTGTTGTAGGTTGTTTCCCTAGAAAATAATATCTTAAATCTTATAATCATTTCGTTATATCTTAACAGATGTCATCAAAACGTCAGAAGGTCTCGTAAAGTACGAACAGATCATGAAATTACTGTTAAAAGTTAAGCGCCCATCAGCAATTGAATTGAACGAGCTCAGCATGAAACTAAACTTTTGATAGTAATTTCATAATCTGGTTTTACTTTTTTTGGTCAATGTGCAATATAATAAGCAAAACACACATTTCAAGCTGATGTCCTGTACTTATTTCGCATACAGATTTGGACAACATGTTGGATGACAGACGTACTCACAACTCTATGTGCACATATTTGTGCCTTGATTTACGTGAGCACTGGATGCAAATACGGCAGGATTTTCGCCGACTTTGTACTCGGTATTGTGTGGTTAATAGCTATCATCGCCTCAGGTCTGCCGGTTTACTTCAAGGATAAAATAACTGTTTACGATGAAGACGATAAAACGTAAGTAACCGAGACATACTTCTAAGCCAGTTTGATTCAGACCATTAATCGAGGATTTTACTATTTATTTTTCGTTTGCCTAATTAGGCTGTTTTACCTAATTTGTCTAATTATCTTGCCTAATTACGCAAAAAAAGCCCAAAATAATTTGCCTAATTTGGCAAATTAGATAAATTAACCTAATTAGGCAAACAAAAGATAAATATAAAAAACCGGGACCAAAGGGTCCTCAATATTACAGTGTGAAATGTAGGTGATGGTGCTTCATCTTGAAAATAATACAAAGTGTTGTTGATGGCGTGAAATTCTATTGTTGGTATATATTTCGAGAGATGAATTAATGACGTATCAACAATATTGCAAGAGTGGTTAAATTGGAATGTAATAAGACACATGTCTGGCAGGAATGTCTGATTGAAAGAATCATAGATCGGACTTCAGTACACGGAATTCGTAACAGAAGTTTAACAATGGCTGATCAAAAGCACAGTGTGAAATTCTTTTGTTCTTTCCTTTGTTCTCTTCGTTTCCAAAATGATACGATTTCTGAGTACTGTTAGCTCCTTCTTTCTTTGAGTTGCTAAATTTACTGGAAATTGTGAGGTAGAAAAATTGTAATAGTCATTCTCATCAGTGATGATACGATGGTTCCTTTTAAACAAAAATATGATAACAACATTTCCAGTGCATTTCACACAATCTGTCGTAAAATAGAAGAGAAATAATAGTTTAAATTTAAAATTTCTTATGTATTATACGCTGTTTCAAATCACTTAGAAGAACAAGTGTTTGCTTGCCATGATACGATACATTCTTCTACTGTCGTATTTTTCCGATTTCAGATGTCACATGTTGCAGGACTACACAACAAAAGACGTTACCATCGGCCTGCTGGTTGCACTTGGAATCTCCGGAATCACCATCGTCATACTGTGTATCCTGTTGATCAAATGTTCAGCGTACAGGTTACAGAAGTGGAAACGTGGCCTGTTGCAGGACGGAATATTGCATACAGCAAAGGAAAACAAGCAAAATGACAGTAAAGTTTGTGTATGTGAATGTAACACAAATGGAAATATTAATCACAGTCCAACTGTAAAAGATCCCAAAAAGGACCTCTCTATTACGACAGGAAGTGATATACCTGCACCTCCACCACCTTTGCCATCTGGTGGTGAAATCCCAGTGGCGCCCCCACCTCCGCCACTGCCACCTAGTGTGAAAGATGATTCCTCTACTGGTACGGTTAACAGGGATTCGGAAATTCCAATTGAGACTATAACAAACATCCACGAAAACAAAACAAATACGTGTGAAATCTGCAACGGCACGGTCGATATTTATATTCCGAAAGACGAAGGATTGAACGCCTCCAACAATGTTGCGGTTACAGCTGCAAGTGAGAATAAAGCCTGGAGAAATGTGATGATTGTTGCTGCTGCCTTTACGCTCTTCTTCAATATAATACCGCAGATCGTAAGCATCGTATGTGTTGTATGTGTATGCATCTAACAGAGGTTTTTCTAAACTTCCATGTCCACCCAATTCACTTAATTGTGTCGTAACTATACCAATACCATTTTTGGTCCTTCTACCATTTATGGCATGTCAGTGATATCAATTTTGATAGATGTAGTTTAATGATATTAGTACATTGAACCAAAAACGGTGCACTTGCTGATAATAGTGCAGTACCATTTTGGTCTGTGTCCTAATTGCAATTGTAAAACAATGGATAAACTTGCCTGGTATCAATAAATCTGTCTCAGAAATTAGCCAAATTACGTAAATTAGGTGAATTAGTTAGGGGAATTTCAATTTGGAAAGGCCTTCAATATTATGGTTCCTTTTTAGTATTTACCCATATGTATTGTTTTTATTTTAACAGGTGTTATTGGCCGTGGAGACTGTACAAGATGCGTACATCACGAGCGACGACGATGTAATGTTCGGTATTTCCTTGGTTCACGCAATATTCTTACCCGTGGTTCTTTGCTTCTGCTGTGAAGAATTTAAAGCCAACACAAAAATTGTATTGAACGTTTTGTTTTGCGTAAAGAAGAGGAGAAATGAGAAGCAGGATAGAGGTATAGTTATTATTACATTTGTGGCATCATTCATATATCAGATCAAGAAACTGCTATTACTTTGGAACAGAAGAATTTAACACCGTGTTTCATGCGCGTCAATCGAGTTTTTCGGAAATTCACTAAACTAAATAGACTAATTAGACCAGATAGTGAACTCCATGTGGAATCGATTTTTTGATTACATGGTTATTGAAATTTGATTAAAGGCAACAGAAACTTGGACGTTTTCATCAAGCTTTCCTAACTGTGTAATCAAAAACTCAATTGCACACAGATTTTACTAATTAGTCTAATTTGTAAAGCCAATTTCCAAAAAAACCTCGAGTAGCGCAGTGCAGATGCCTTTTCTTCCCTTATTGAAATTGATATGATTTTCTTGAACTGTGGTTACTTTTAGACGGATTTAATGTAGAATATTCATGTCTTCCGCACAGCGTAACTTTACATTTGATTTTGGTGACGAATGGTTATTTTCGTAATTAATTGATAGATACAACGCACAGCTAATAAAATAGTTGAGGGCACAAAGAACATAAGTCTTAATTATAAATAAAAATGGATATATTGCAGGAATGAGAACGATAAAGGCATCGTCCCAACCGAACGGAAGTTGTGGTAGAAGTATCGAGGAGACAGACGAAGTCGATGGTTTTGTTGTTGTTGCCGCTGCTGATATCGTATCGTCTCACATGACTGAATCTTCCGATTTCAAACCCAAAGACGAAGACGGTTCGGTACCAGCCCCACCACCTGCTCCACCTCCTCCTCCAATAGGAGGAACCAAGCGGACATCACAAGGGAATCCTCCAGGGGATGGTGTCCCGGTGCCGCCGCCACCTCCCCCTCTGCCGGGGAGCGGGCCACCTCCACCACCCACTCCACCCCCACTTCCTTGGGATAAGGGCCCTACTCAGCCAAGGGTAACTCCCGCCCCAGACACAGCACAGCAAACTTCTGCAACACTATCAAGTCAACTTAATGTTGATAATACGCCAAAGAGAGCTTCATCTTTCCTTCTGAGTGCTGATGATATCACGAGTGCAAGAGCCTCTCTTCGCAGAAGTCGATCCTCAGCCACAGCGGATAAGCCCCTCGAAAAGGAACCTGTCAGATCATCAACAGGAATGGACTGGAAACGTAAAATGCAAAAGAAGAAAATGCCTGTTGGTGTAGTGATACCCAAGCAAACAGAAGTTTCCACAAAGCAACAGGAAGAGAGAATCAAACCTCCTATTCCTACCATTACGGTGAACAGAGATAGTGTAAGGTCCAACAGAAGCCAAAGAGAATTGCCTGTGAAAGACGAAGCTACTGCAGTGAAAGCTGCCGAAACTGTAATTGTTCATGTTCACGTCACTGACACGGATTTGTATATGGATACAAGTGAATCTACATCCTCTGAGCAGTATAACGATGGTGATATTGATAATGTTTTGGAGAGTGCAGAACCAACCCCTGCAAACGACAACGTGAATACGAACGCTGTAGCTGCAGCTATACTGAGGTTACAAGATCAGAAAAGGAAGCCGTACAGATCTCATAGTGCAATGGTTAATCCAGTAAGCACAGAAAGGAGCGATTCCAGGGCACAGAGATTACAAGAAAAGGCTAAAAAGTTCATTCATAAAGTGTCTAGGAACAGTAGTACATCCTCCAATAAAGAACGTAAAGAAGCAAAGGTTCATCGGAAATGGAGTGAAAAGTTTAAAGATTTAATGGGGATGTCCAATCACTCCACAAATCCGTTTCTGCCATCTGAGGTACAACATACCAACCCTTTTATGGATGCAGCCAATCCAGATGATACAGAAATTGTAACTATTACGGTGAAAGGAGGTGGTCAACAATCTAATAACCCCTTCTATGAGGGAAATAATGATGTGACATACACTATTCATCGTCCTGCAGGACAGAGGTTTGATCCCACACAGATGATACCACCATATCAAAATCCGTACCAACCTAATCCTTTTGTACCCCTAGGCGGTAGTGTTGGACCTCCAGTTGGGTACCCGTACCCTTACGTATATCCTCCACATCCTCCTCCAATGGATTACTACCAAACACAAGCCCAAACTGGGTACCCAACAATATCAACAAACAACCCATTCTTTCAAGACTTGAATCCTGGTATTGAGACTTCACCATTCAGTGACAACTATGAAGTTTCAACGGAAAATACACAGCAACAGGAGCAGGATTATGCAAACTCGCGTGATTATGTCAGGTATCCCAGTACCAACCCTTACATGCGAGGCAAGAATTCTGTTGGTAGAGCTAGGGCACAGAAGGTGCAACAAATGTGGCGATCTGCTGCAGCCGCCATTAACATTGTAGACTTCTTAAAGTCTAAAAGTGCTAAGATGTCTGTGTTAGACACAGGAAAAAGGATGACTGCGGAAGAAGTGGAGTCTTCTATTAGACAGACTCAGGCTGAAATTGAAAGAGAAAAACAACCATCATTCTCAACTTATTCTACTGAATATGTATAATAGACAATGGATCAGCTTTTTTTGTGCATTATTTTCTGTGTGGTTGTTCACTGATCCGCTATTTTTGTACAGAGGATGAAATATAATCCATTTTGGAAACAATAGTAATTCAAACTGGGCTTTCTATTCCGAGTAACAGCGATATTTTTGGTATTCAGATCATGAAATTATGTCAAAAATTTAGTACCCCGAAACAATTGAATTGGATGAGCTCATCATGAAATTCAATTGTTGAGGCATGCTAAACTTTTAATAGCAATTTAATGATCTGATCCATTTTGAAATGACATTAGTAATGGCAAGTACACGCCTTGGTAAATACCTGATATTTGGAAGCACAAGAAAAATTGCTGGAAAGATATTGTTTGTCTAACAATAATGAATATACCATGGTCGTACATGTCTACTTTATCATAAATTACCGTCGATGCAGATATCAGGAAATAAATGGTGTAATTGGGAACAGAAAATATTTACACTGAGTGTATGAATTTTCTATGCTCTTATTCTGGAGTACAAATTTTGAACAGATAAGTTAAACTTACGAGTATTACATGTGAAATGGGGTTGTCAAACAGGAACAATTATAAACATGACACAGTGTAATAAATAAACTATCCCATCCAAATAAAACAGTGTTAAGATATGAATCTGTATTTTTCCTCCAGTTCAATTGAGTTTGGGTCCATGGGCCATTTACAGTCATAACTGTTTGAACTGACTATCCACTAGATGGCGCCATTATTTGTTTAAAAATGCCACCAGAGG
>JBCAUI010519656.1:0-11979 GCA_038406195.1 Haplosyllis anthogorgicola | reverse complement strand
AAGTGATATTTAATTAAATAAATGTAATAGAAATGGCTTTAAGCTTTTGCTTGCTCTTTGCATTCACTCCGCCTCACATACCGATTGATGCTAGTCAACAGTAAGTCAGTGTACTTCTGATTTAAAGACTATACCATTTTTAGAATGTGTACCGTTTTAGTATAATTATAGAAATTGAAGGAAATACCATTTTTGATATGGACATACCATTTACGGTATGATTACTGAAATTGAATCAAAATTAGTACACCCATATTGGTATCAATGGCATACCATAAATGGTAGACATGCCAAAATTGGTATTGAATATTGCTACTTCCCAATTAGGTGAATTAAGTGGATTAGAATTTGGAAAAACCTCTATTGGGCTTTAAAGAAGCAACGATATTATGCCCATGTTGCCCAAAAGAGATTGGAATAGGGACAACACCCACTTTTCACTAAATGTCTTCGTTCTTAAGAAGGTGTTATTACAGAAACGTAGTAATATTTTGGTACAGATTATGAAATCTATAAAATTGTCTTATTACAGGTTAACTGCTCAATACATGGTCATATTTATGCCAGGGCTCTTTATGTACTTTCTATATTATCCACTTGTTAAGTATATGCAAAATCAGGTTAGTATCTACAATCAGCAACACAATTTCTTTCCATTCTTTGAAACAATTTAATTATTAATTAATTATTCAGTGGGACATTTTAAATGCAAACTCTAATTTCACTTTCAATTCGCAGCATATTTGAAGAGAATAACAAGCAAAATCACCTGCCAAGATTTTCTATAATATACTTCTTCAATATAATTCTGTAATGTATTCCCGGTAAAACTGAGCCATTCGTTTTTCTTGCAGAATATTGTGTTACCAAATATCGCACTATCTATAGTACCAAATTTAGTAAGTGTGCTCCTGCATTACGCATTCGTCATCGTCCTCCAGTACGGAACGGTGTAAGTGCTGAACAAAATCATTTAGTTTCCAGATTCTTATCTCCATCTTTTAAATATAATGAGAGATTTTAAGAATATTTGTTGTATGAGTTCCCATTTAAAACAATGATTATTGCTCACCACTTTTAACACTGAGTCAATGGATCTTCCGGTTGGCATTATGAATTTGCACAAGGCTTTGTGTCATGCAACAACCTGTTACGGGTGGCAACTTTTATGGTCGGCAACTTTGGAAGATTTTAAATCTTCTTCACTTGCTTAACTTTATTTAAAACCGACCGTTTTACGTTTCAACAGATTATGATTCCTACCACACCACAGCTTTAACGTTATCTTAAGGGCTCAGCTTTGAGCGTTGTCGCTGCATTAAATTATGCAGGGATCCCATTACTTTCCAACACTAAAGTTTGGTGTGACAGATGTCAAATTATTAACTTCATCTATTTTATTGAACATTTACTTTTGGGTTCATAGTGGTTCAGCAATTGCTCAAGCGATAGGATACAGCACGTTCTTCCCGGTAACCGTTCTCTATGTTTACTGCTCCAAGCTTTACAAAGAAACGTGGAATGGTGCGTAATATGTCTATTAAACTATATTTACATCGTAGAATGTATGTTGTTAAAAGTCATGTATTTCTTTATGTTTCATTGGGGCACATCTTTGCATGATATTTTTGGTGTAGAAAGCATTAAATTTTAAAGCTTGTTACAATGCTGGCTTTTTAATTTTTTAAGTTTTCTGGGATGCTTAAGCGAACGCATGTGGTGTCCGAGCTCATAGATATATATTTATCTATGAGCTCGGACACAAGATATATATATATATACTTGTTGTATTTTTCGTCCTGCTCTGGGACAAAGCGAAAAACATAAAATGACTTTGCAGGTTGGAGTTGGGAATGTTTATTACACTGGGGTCAGTTCTGTAGACTAGCAGTTGCTGGGATGTTCATGATCTGCATTGAATGGTGGGTCTTCGAGGTTGGAACCTTCTGTGCTGGTAGGATAATTCTACAGTATTGGTAGTTTTTAACCCCGCCGTTCTCCAGTAAAAATATTAGTCATGTAAATACAGATACAGACGTTAAATGGAACAATGTTAATTTCAGGTCTCCTCGGAACCACTGAACTTGGTGCACAATCTATCCTTATGCAGACTGAGGTGGTATGCTACATGGTACGTGTCTAATGCTGTATAGGGTTGTAATCATTACATTACTCGTGCAGTAAAACAAATCACACAAACGGCAGATATGCGCAAGACAGATGTAGCTTATTAACGCACAATTCCAGACTGGCGTAGGAGTTGGCATCGCTGCGAATATCCGGATTGGTCATTATTTAGGAGGCAACAATCCCATTGGCGCAAAATCGACTTACAGAACTGCGATAACCTTGATTTGTACGTTGTTCTTTTTACACAATCCTGATATCTTTGATACTGACGTCTGTGAAGAAGATTTCCCATTCAACTATGAATCAATAGTTCAAAATTAATCATCTATTTTTTATGTGGCCAGGGATTAAGAATGGGAGTTGTAGGTTCGTTTGGTAAGAAAAATGTGCAGAGAAACGTGGGCGCACAATACCAAGAAACTCAATTCTATCGACTAAATTCTAATCTATTCCCAAGGCATGAACACGTCTTGTACATTTTAGGTATAATAAACCTGATTCTTGGAATTTTGTTGGCAACACTGAGCGGATATATTCCAATGATATTTACCAACGTTCCGTAAGTACATCCATGTAACTGTTTTCTGTGGTACTAAACTTCGATTAAATTCTTCACTTGTTTAACACCTTGACATGTGAAAATCACGTTCATTACAGTGAAGTTGTAGAACTGGCGTCAACATTGTTCCCCATTATTGGTCTATACTTGGTGTTTGAAGGTATCACGGTAAGCATAGCATAATGAATTGTTTTTAATTGTTTGGATTGCATTTCCACCCGCACTTTAAATCTAGAAATTAAACACAACAAACACTAAGATAGCAGCTAAAACAAGCAAAGTACTGTCACGTTGGCCCCTCGTTGCATGTAAATAAGGGTTCGGGGGATTCTCAATTTTATTGAAGGGGTTTTGTTCTTTAGAGACCAATTTAATTTTTTCCCAATCGCCACACTTCGAATTTATGTTCGTTGTCGGTATGTAATAATTCATAGTATCAAAGATGAAGGCACGAATAAAATATAAATAATTGCTATACGTAAATCAGTGCAGGTAAAGATGTCTATTGTCACATTTTAATTACATGACGGAATTGATTTTACTGTTCTAAACGTCAAGTAGCGCCATTATGTCGGAGAACATACAAATTTTACAGGCTGTGAGCAATGGTATATTGAGAGGCTGTGGTCGCCAGTACATTGGTGCTTGTTTGATATTCGTGGCATACGTATTTATGGCACTACCAGTCGGCCTGTGCTTGATGTTTTTAACACCTTTGCGGTTATCAGGTATTTAGTAACAACGTATTGGTAGATAAATGTAACGTTACAATTCCGCCACCGTCTTTAGAATACCATTCTGGGAAGTGTTGCGTTAAAATTCATCTTTCGTGTAACATCAACACGATCTCTATGTTTTACCTTTATTCCTTTTCGTAACCTGTGATTTGACAAAATAAAATGGACTATTTGTTTCGGGTGCGCAATTGCAATATTTCGACAATGTTCCAATACTGTTGCTTCTTGGAAAACTTGGAGTTTAGGTCCGGAATGATAAAGTCTTCATCAGATCTCATATTGTATACTATTAGTACAATGGATCTGAAACAACTTGCATACATAATGTACACATGAGGACAGTTTTAACTTCATTGGATTAATTTATCTGAACTTTTCCCAGGGACTGCAGTCCTTTCAGCCCCTCGGTGCTGCTACAGCCCTCTAGTATTTTTTATTCAATTTCATACTATTTCCAGGTTTATGGTGGGCCCTTGCAGCAACAATGTTTCTAAATGCGTGGGTTTATCAGTTTTTCCTCGCGAGAACTGACTGGCATGCCGAGGCCAGAAAGGCATGGCAGCGCGTGTTCCAGAAGGAGTCGCTGTCTATGGGGCCCGATATACCTGAATTCAATGAAAATGCTGTGGAATATGATGAGCAAACGGGTAAGACTAAACTCATCGTAAGTATTCGAGTATCTTTCAAATCTGTCTTAAAAAAGCATCAAAGTTTTTTAAAAGGACATGGATTAAGACCAAAGAAGTTCCAAACTGTTCTACCTGATTTCTGTATCAGTTGGGGAATAATGGAGGTCTGTTCGTGACAATATAAATTAATGCAGAGCTAGTATGCCCAACTGATACAGAAAGCTTGTAATGATGGAAGCAAAAACCCAACTATACTGTTTCAAAATTGAAAAAAATGTCTTCATTTGCAGCATTAATTGAGAAGGATCTTGGCAACAGTCATCACATAGAACCAACCAGGTTGCGACAAGGCTCCTTGGTTCTATCCGGTAGAAGATCATCCGTGTATTCTGTGTATCCAGATTCCGTACGAGAAATTGAAAAATCTTTGGTTGAAGACGAATTCTCAGACATTCCATTGAAACAACTGATCTTGCGCAGACTACTGCTGCTTTTCGTAATGGTTGTCATTGTCACTGTCGGACTGTTGTGCAGATTATATTTGTCACCGTCTCATACGAAGACAGATGAGATTCCGTTAAATTACAACATGACTACTGTTGAGACAACTCCAATATGAAGTGCTTAGACGAGAATTATACACACCAAACTGTACTTCAGACGAAGTCATATTTTGTCAGAAATCTTATTCACATAAAGTCCCAAGTCCCATACTAAAATGCATCCCAAAATAATTTTGGCTAAGGTTAACACTCAAATCTTACTCAAATCAATTATGTGAAACTGTTCATACACAGATATCTTTTTTAGAACTTGATCATTCTGGTACTCCCAATATTTTCATGTAAGAGAGCTGCTGTGAAGTGGCACAATTTCATCATCTAAACTCATCAGTTTTTTTTCAGTTTACGACGACTGATGCTGCAGCAATGTATTTTCAATAAACTATCCCAAAAAATTCACTTATTTACGAGCTCTGTTTGGTCATTACAAATTCATTTGTCACAAGATGTCATGGGCGTGTCAAAAACAGGACCAACTGGTAAAAATAAAACAAGACCGACAACCTGAAACTCCTGAAATTTCCCTCCGGCGCCCATATAAGGTCCAATGCCCTCTAGTTTCAAAACATTTCATAAAATCTGTCAATTCTAGATGTCATCGTTGCAGAATCCTCGCTTTTGCGAGGCTAATCAAGATGCAATGGGAGTATTAACAGGTATTGTACATTATGCAAAAGACTGACATGATTTACTTCTTAACTTTCAACAAAATTAAAAATTTTCAGGAGCTTTCAAGAGTAACACTAGTGAAGCACGAAGCATTGTTGCTGAACCCGTCACTAAAAACTTTTCACCTGGAAAAGTGAAACCTGTATTTTACGACCATCGAGTTTTATGACCACCTGTCATTTCTGACCAGATATTAAAGAAACGAAATCATAATTTTAAGTAAACAAGCGCTTTAGGATCGCTTGTTATTCACGACCATAAAGTTGGTCGCAAAAGGTGATAGTAAGTAACAGGTTACAATGTAGTTCGCACTGACATTCAGCACGTTTTCATAAACTTAACACCCATCCTTTAACGCGTTAAGAGTGGTTTATTACCTAATGCCACCATCAGCTCATTTTCATGAACTTAATGCACATCCATAATACAACAAAATGTAGCGTTATGTTGGTTTATTCCATAACGCTACCAGACCAGCGTTCTGTAATAAACCAACATTCAACATTTAACGCTTTTTGTTGCGTTAAAGGATGGGCGTTAAGTTTATGAAAACGAGCTGTGTGCCCAGGTGTTTTTGAAAGTAACATGCATCTCTGTGACGACCCAAAGGGGTCCGACACCCAATTTCTTGAGTTATTTCTCAGCACAACTAGGGTCTATACCATTTACCAGACAAAAGTAAGAGTGTTCTGTTAAGAGTCATCGACCTTGTTACATAAGTAACATCAATCTATTACCGCAATACTTGCCTTTGGAGGGACTTAACTCGAGATTTGTAATTTATGATGCGTTTAGAGTATTATATGAGTTACAAAAATAATTCCACAATGTTACCCCATTATGTTATCACTTGGCACTAATGTGAATGTCAGTTTACAAGGCCAGTCACCTAAAATATTGGACTGAGAAGGGGTTATTGACTGAGTGAAGGATGTTGTTTGATTATTTGGATTACATTGCATAGCCAGGATTTTCACAGTGCGGCGATAGGAAAAAAATATAAAAATAAAAATTGAACTTAAAAAGCAAACTGTTCAAAAATATCAATAAAATTAAAACTATCCCGGATCAACTCGGTAGGCAATATGTCTGATGCAACCCGTATTTTGCCATGCACTACATGTTTCCTGTGCCATTTCAAGTTTTGTTTTGCTATTGTTTGAAATCCCGATTTCAAAGTGCGGCGGGAAATACAATCCAACAATAAAATAAAAAACATAACAGAGGGCGCGAAGTATTGACAGTGACCAAACATTCCATATTTTGTCCATTACCTGGCGTTAAAAAACGGTTAACCTTCAGACACAAGTCACATCAATTTGTTGCCGCAATATTTGCACTTTCAGTGACTGAACATGTGGTTTGTAATTTATGACGTATTTCAGTTTTACACAAGATACACATCACATTCTGCATTATGTTACCCATTATGTTCCCCTTTCGACGACTCGGGGTATTAACACATTCTGCGTCCCCGCAGACTTAGCAATATCTGTTAACTAAAGTTAATTCGTGCATCAATTACCTGCGGCTGAAGTAGATAATAATATAATAATATAATAATATGTAGATAATAATCAGTGTGAAAGCCACAGTAATCGAAAGTCATTTATCTGCCACAGATGCACCCCCGCCTCCACCCACACACACACATTATATTCGCCAATTCATCCCGTTCCAAAAACTTTCGAACTCCTGAAACATTATACGAAAGAGGTAAACATGTACAGTTCTTACCTTATTGAGTCTCGGGTACAGTTGATCTGTATGTGCATCATGTTTTACGAAGAAGGATTTCCCCTTGATCATGTTGACTAGTTTTCTCGGGCACTCTTTATTCTCTTGTAACACATTACATGGGCTATTGGTTAATTTACACGATTTCAAAAATAGTTTACGGTACCTCCTTACGATGCTAATGCAGTGCTCCAGTCTACAAATTCAGACTGATGAATAAACATGATAAAAACTAAATATTTCCAGTTATCCAAGAACAATAATCATGTAAATTTCGCGCCAAGGTCACGTGTCGTGTGGCTTCAATAAGTAATATAGATCTGGTAACCATACACGCATTCATAACGCATTATTTGTGTTGAATTGAGTTCGCATTATTTGTATGAGCGCAATTGCCTCAGATATCTTAGCTTCTCAATAATAAAGTTGTTTTACAGGAGGTAAATTTAGGGACAATAGTAATTCACGGTGTACCGTTGTTCTAGTGAAAGAAACTGCGTGAAAATCAATTTTTTACCAACTCCAATGAATTTCGTAAACTGCAGCTGTAAATTCCACAACAAAAGATACAAATTTAGTTATTTTAGTTTTCTTTATTCTATTAGACTTACGGAAGCAAGAACAGACATAAACCGGGAACTGTGCTTCAAAGATGTATGTATCTTCATTTCATTTATTGTTAAAAGTATTTCTAAATCAACTGAAAAATAGAATTCAGGTAATGACACTCAGCCAAATTCAAGAAAGTCACAACTATCAAAAATTCATGAAAGTCACTGCTGAGTTGATTCTAGAACTAAAGATATCAGCGAAGATACAGCTAGAATATGGCAGGATATTTGTATTACAATTTTACTAATTTTACTAATTTCAGCTATACTGATCCTGTCAATAGTTGTATTTCCCTGTTGGACACTTCACATGAATACAGAATCTGTGTTGTTACTTCTCGACTATTTTTGCATGATTTTCATATTTGTCTCTTGAACAAAATTGTGTCAGTATTAACATTGTCTTCTTGTAGCCTAACAGCAGAATATATCTTGATCTTTATGTCAGGGTCGATGGGATATTTTTTATACTATCGACTTGTGAAATATATGGAAAACCAGGCAAGAAAAGCTATTCTGTATGCAAAGGAAGGGAACAAGAGAAATTCTCAGATGGGTGCCATCTAAAATTTTAAAAAAAGTAAACTCCTTAAAACTGGACGAAAACAACCAAATTTTACAAATTACTCTAGTCAGGCTAATTATAGTGAAACTATTTCGAGAACCTAATATGTTTCCTTTCAGAATTTGTGTTGCCTAATGTGGCCTTACCAATAGTTCCCAACCCAGTCAGCGCACGTCTTCACTATCTACTTGTTATTGGGTACAAATATGGCACAAAGTAAGTAAGTTGGGGATTTTTGCAAAAGAAATGTTAATCTTCATGCTATCCTTATTGAAGAAAATACAGGAATTTCTCGTTTACTCTCGCTTTTAAAGTAATGTTCACGCTATCAATGTGATTCTACTGGCCACTGGTTTGTCTCAGTTGACGGGACATAAATATTATGTATATTTCATTCATTCTTGTGGCTTTATTTGTTACAGAGGTTCGGCTGTCGCTCAGGCTTGTGGATACTGCACCTTTTTGCCAGTGACTGTTTCCTACATTTATTTTTCCAAGATACATAAAGAAACATGGCATGGTACGTAATAAACATTTAATGCAATTCCGGCGTAGGCTAAATAAAAAAGCCAGTCATGTATACTTGATTTCCACTGCAAAGCGTGTTCTCTTCAACAGGGTGGAGCTGGGAGTGTTTGCTACACTGGGGACAGTTTTCGAGATTGGCTCTGGCCGGAGTGTTGATGGTTTGTATTGAGTGGTGGTCCTTTGACATTGGAACGTTTCTTGCAGGTAACAGACTTTCAGTAATTTATGTGTTCTGTTAAATTAAAAAATGGAGTATCTGTTCAGAGATATTGATTTTCTGAATATTAGAAATTCACGCAATGCTTTTTTTCGGGTAAAAGACACAGCATAGGGTTCGACAAAAAGTGACTAATTTGTTGTACTTTTCCATTTCAACCTGTATATTTTAAAAATTTGGTGAATTTCAATAAAAAATAATAATTGATTGAATGGAATTTTATAAAATAATAAACTTTAGGAGCTAATTAAAGTTTAATCACCCACTAAATGACAATTACCCATTTATAAATATATTATATCCGTTTGCATGACAATCGATTGGGCTCCAAGGTCAGTGGTTCCAAGTACACTTAACATGTATTGAATAAGATATTTAGAAATTAAATATCACTGAGTATTTTTAAAGATTCATCAGTTTCTGAAATCGATTTCATTTTATGAATAACAACTTTTAACATCAAAAATGTCAAGGTCAAAATATACGCATGGTCATTTGAAGGTCAAGGTCATTTTAAGGCTAAGTTTCTATATTTTTTGTAATGTTTTTCATGTTTTAATGTCTTTGATGTTTCAATGATTATCGGCAAAACGAGCGGTTCGGCCTTCGATTGAAAGGCATTATTGTTTGTAAATTCTATCAAAATTGGAAGGCAATATGCCGAGTCAAATGTTTTGTTGGGGGTTTTTTCAGGTGGATTAAATGTCATCATCGGAATTTTACTGGCATCCTTGAGTAGATACGTTGCGATGATATTCACAAATGTAACGTAGGTATAACATTATGTAGTTTTGTCTGAGATCTAACAAAAAGAAATTAGATTAGCCATATTGCTCTAATGAAAAGTAATCGTATTCCCTTCATCAGAAAATATTGGTTTTTCGAAAATAAATTTAATTTTTCCTGTCAATTATCTACCTTTGCAAGTGGTGGCGAAACTGTGAGAAATTACGGAATTTATGGTGAGTCCTGATAACGACAGAAATTTAAGCTGTATTTGTGTTCTCAAGAAAAGCAAAGCACCCCTGTTCATGGTCGGTATCGTATGACTGTTAACAGGCTGTGAGCACCGGAGTTCTAAGAGGGTCTCGTCGACAGTACATTTGAGCCGGGGTGGTTTTCGTGACGTAAATAAATATAGCTTTACCTGTCGGAATCTCTTTGATGTTTTTAACGCCCTTGAGTACCGCAGGTAAAACACTTTTCAATAGACATCCAGCCTTAAATAGACAATAGCTTTCAATTCTCCACCATGAAAAATTTACATGCATATTTCTTACATAATTTCACAAAATTTTCATAGAGAGCGATTTCCGTTAAGTCGAGCCCGGTTAATGGAAGACTCTTAAATCAGTTTTGACCGATGGGCATTTGTTCGCCTCTTACTGTATTAATTTTGGCCACCTGTTTATTGTACTGGAGACACATGTCGTTGCTCAACTAGTAAAGATAGAATGTTTGTTGCGTCGAACAACTTTCCCTCGTTGTCCAGATCATGAAATTGCTATCAAATTTTCAACGTCCCTCGACAATTGAATTTCATGCTGGGCTACAGAGGCGCATAATATCTCAGTGTGAAACTCTATCGACATAAAATTGATAGCAATTTCACAGTTGGTATTACCGTTATTCTGTGCCTTTGCTGTTTCAGGATTTTAGTGGACCTTTGCTGCAGCTCTGTTTGTTGCTGCTTGTGCATATCAGATTGTCTTAGCTAAGACGGATCGCGCTGAACAGATATATTTTTGAAGTATATCTCACAACAAATTTCACGCAATTGTGAACGTGACAAAACTAATGGAACTGATTCACAGGTTTCGACACTTCTAAAAATTCTGTAAGTCTCCAGGCTGTGAAGACGATGCGGCTGGTTCAACTGACACTGAAGTTTTGTATCCTACTCTCTTCGAGGCTTCTCTGGCTTGTGTCTGGAAGTATCTAAAATAAACTTAAAAAAATAACAGGAAGGTTAGTATCATGAGTTTGGACATCTACTTCAAAACAAATTACACATAGTTACACCAGTGGAACAAGAGACATCGTCTCTGTACAGCAAGTCAATCCAGTACATGCAGGTTTCGACACGGCAAGTCCACATCGGGGGAAGACACGTACAGTTGATGAATCAGGAACCCCCGGTTTATTACCCGCCAGGTGCTGCCAGGACTACATAGCGGAAAGTTTCTACACTTTGCAGTTCAGCAAACCATCAGAGAATTAATCCCTAAAATCCAAAATATTGCGGGAGAACTATGAGAGAAATAGTGAAAGAACAATGCAGAGTTTAAAACAACAGAATTCCACGCTGTGTATTCCTGCACACCAATAGAACAGTATGGAATTCGTTTGTTCTCAAGCATTCCCAAATTGATGGATATTTAGGAGCTGATTTTTTTCTCTTTTTTTCCGAATCAATTTTCAGCTTCGATAGCGAATGAGTTCGGTAACACTTACGGAGAGGATTTGCTCACAGGTTGTCCTGCTGTACATAAAACACCCAGGAAAACCTCTTTCTTTTACCCAGATCCTGAAGTGGAAGGAACGATACTGGAAAAATTTTTGAATGAAGATCTTTCAGATTTTGCAATAAAGAATGTGGTACTTTGTAGACTGACAATTGTAATTGTGGTATTTGACTTCTTTGTTGTTGGGTTATTGTGTAAACTTTTCATTCCAATACCAAGTTATGACGCAATTCATTCGAACACAACGACTTCAATGCCAAATATACTACAGTTCTACAATGAATTTTGAGTTTATATTATCCAATTCTTTGGTATAAATATATATAACTGGTGAGAGGCAATCGCCTCTCGGTTACTTGTTCTTTTCTTATCGATTGCCTTGGACCCAATGTCCAAGCTATTCTCTGTGAGCCAGATGTCAACCTCGAGGTGATGATCCGGCCATGGTATGCTACTTTGGGGGTTTATCAAGGCAGTAAGCACAGCAACTATGTCTAAATTAAGAGTAACAATGCAAGTCCCAGGTCAACGGCCTGGGCAATCGACACGGTATGTCGATTGAGGAACAA
>JBCAUI010519645.1:0-11979 GCA_038406195.1 Haplosyllis anthogorgicola | reverse complement strand
ACCAATACGAAGTGCGCTAGTCGTCAACGCGCAGTAAACTAATAAACTTAAGCCATAATAAACGCGCAACTATTACAATCCAGGCAACGGATATAACAACCATCACTAACACAGACAACCTGTTAAAAGAGAAAGTAGAGGGCATCTGGCTTTGATGGCATTGTAAATTTGATGCTGGTTATGCAATTTACAAAGTGAACTTTTACATAAATCCTTACAATTTTAAGAAATTATCTATCTTTATTGCTGCTGAATTGAAACATTAATGACCACAACGACAGCTGACTGGACTTCAACCAGTCTGGCACATTAATCAAGAAGTGCAATTTGTTTCGTGAAACCTGCCAACAATTATGAGTTCCCTGACAGAGGAGTCCTTCCGGATGCGTTTCCAGATGTCAGTAGTGAAGAGGGTGGAGGCCGAGTTGAAGATGGAATCCAGATCCGACATAAGGGCCGCTATCATCACGGACATCATCAACCCACGCAATCCTGTAAAATTGTAAGGGTAAGATTTATCTTCAACGAACAACCACGAAGGATATCAGGTTCACATGCAGCTTAAAAAAGCGTTGTAGATGTCTCTCAACTGAAAAGAAAGGAACTTAACTGCGGAATATACATGATTCTTTTGTTATGAAATGCTTCCAAATTAAAGTGAATTAAGAGGGTGTTTCAGTTACATTGATCTGTCGAATGAAATTAGACAAGACCTAGTGGTTCAAGACATGAAAACCGGAGCACAATACATATCACTGTTGTACTATCCTGCGGTAGAGTAACATTACACAGAAATCGTATTAATTTTGTACATGAGAGTATATAAGACGGCTCCCATAAGGTGCCATGTCTAAGTTTTGATACTGACGTTGTCTTGTTCGGAAGGAAATGGAATGTTCCTTTATTTCATAAACTAGTTTTTATCTTGTTTTCAAAAGAATACCCCCTGAAAATTTTTATTTTAAAATAGTTTAATATCAGTTCAGACAAAACATCAGCTCGCGAATTCCTTATTTTGGTTTAAACTTTGCTATAATGCTTTCTCATGTAAAGCACAATATTTCAGCTTTAGAATAGTAACAATTACTAAATTCCATAACAAACCAAACCACCTTCCTCAATTTTAGTGGCAAGAATCTTACCTTGAGGCATAATACCCGATACGAGTTTAGGGTAGGCGATGTTGCTGCAGCCCGCATGACTCTCACAAACTTCAAAGCATACATCTGGATCCACACACGCAACTTCATCTGCGGAATGTATCATTCGTCAAACATTACTTATTAAAAATGATACAATTTATAAATAAAAAAATAAATCCATGCAGTGTTTTTCACTCGCAAATCTGCAATTGTTATATCATCTGGCAATATTTTTTTAAGTTTAAGTAAATTCATAAAGCTACTAAAATGTTTTTATGTAAATCCATTGTACGTAAATCTCCTGTATGTAAATCCTTGATGAGCTGTAAAATTTTTAACAACGGCAAAAAAGTTATGTGAAATGGCTTCTATTGAACACTTTCTTCTGGTCAGGATAAACATGTAGAAGCCTTTCAGTTAAAAATGTGCTGAGTTGTAGACATGAACAGAGGGACCTGAATATCAAATTCTTTGTTTGTTTGGTTTATTTTCAATGACATTAATGAAGAAAGTGTCGCTCGGGATAGATAAGGATGCAGTCTTGGAAGTGTCGTAAGAATATAGGAATTAACAAATACTCTACCCGGATACAGAACCCTAGCCATCATCCCGGGCATAACCATAATGAAGAGCGGCAGAATCTTGATGAATGCGGCCATCAGCGCGTGCGATAAACTCTTAGCTGCCAGAGCCCTCTGTACTATCGCCAGAAAACATACATGAGTGCCGTGTTAAATATGTTTATTTTGCATATTGCAACTTAATTTCAGAGGCAGAAATGTGTCGTTAGGGCTCTTCACTTTGAGAACAATAGGTGCTGTTGTCTTTGTCAAAGACACAGCATGGAATTCTATAGACTCATAATGAAATCCATTTCAGGAACTGTGTCACCTTCTATATTTTCTTATCTATCACGGCATCTTGCTTTTTAATCGCCCATATGATAATTTACAAAACCTTGCCATGGAATGGTTCGGCAATTAATCGACTGATCTGGAGTCTGTACTAGGAGCACCAGACATCAGTAAACAAAATTTGTGTCAGGAGTTTAACAATAGCACATCAAAAGCACAGCGTGAAATTCTTTCGCTCCCTCCTTTGTTCTCTCCGTTTCCAAATTTATACGATTTCTGTGTATTGTGGGTGGACTACTGTCTTCCACGTACTATTCTTGAATCGCCAACTGTGGATTTTGGTTATGTTTTGCACTATTCACCACTTATATTCAAATGAAGATTTCACTGAATTTTGAAATAATGGCTGATCAAGCTGATTGTACCTGATCTGCACACCAATACCAGATGGATGCTGGTGTTTGACCCAATAGAAAGCCTGGCCAAGGCATATCCGGGTCACTTGGTTCTCGCAACATCACGTCCCACTTCTCGTTGATCACGTGACAAGTTGTATTGGGTACAGCGGGAGTGGGTATGGCCTCTGGGTATTGCTTCCACAATTCACCAAATCCTCCAACTTCTTTAAAGCCTGTAAATATGGTTAATCTACTCTATTAAAGCTTGACTCTTGTTTTGGTCGCCCAGCCCGGTCAAGGATTCTGGAAATTTCCGAGAAGCTTCACAAATTTGATGTTCGGCTCATATTCACTGGGATCTCAACTTCTCAAGGAGTTCGTTTGGTGATATTTTAAATTATTTACGGTCAAACATGCAGGAGAGTTAACATTGTAAACAACCTAAAAAGTTTTGTGAAATGAGTCCGCAACTTAGTTATTTCTACTCATGAAGAAAATAGTGAGTTTGCATTTTGAAGAAGGAATACATGCCAAGCCAAATCTGAAGACAATCGTTGGCAAAATTGGAGCTGGATGCTATTGGCTCCAAGGTAACTTTCAATTTACTACTGACAATACATACTTGATCAATATGAATGATTGTACAACCCTTACCAAGGGCTATAAGTATAACAGCTCCAACCACCACTAGTACAGCTTGTAGCGCGTCTGTGTACATCACCGCGCTTAAACCACCTACAGTACACAGAAATCGTATCATTTTGGAAACGAAGAGAACAAAGGAGTGAACGAAAGAACTTCACGCTGTGCTTTTGTTGCGCTATTGTTAAACTTCTGATACGAATTCCGTTTACTTATGTTAAAAAATTGTATTATATTGTTATATTTGAAAAATAAAAGTATTACTGTTATTCTGATATAATAAAAAACCCAGCGTGATTTTCCATTCTTCCTAAATTGGTCACAAATCTTTGCCTACCGGATGCTATTATATAATTTTATGACCAACGTACAAAATTTATGGCCCTTTCAAAGCCTGTGTTTCGAATCCGACATAGCCCTGCCTGTTATAGTTAATATTCCAATATTCGATCCCAGTGACTGTTGTATAAATAAACCTCCTGTGTACAGGTCCACCTAGAATTAGTATGATTGAATTTTAAATGGGACAGATTTTCAGCAGAAACACAATGATTTCAGGCGGCAAAACAAGAACAAAATTCTGTTGCAGTATCATCACTTTTTGGTGTGAGAAAATTGGATAATTTAGTGAATGGTTATTTCGTAATTCGAAACAGCCTTGGTTTAGAATTATTGTTACTGAGGCTTTGCAATACAATTAATGAGTTGGTAATACAGTCATCATACTATCACGAGGTGACATATCGTGATGATAACTTGGACCAAAACGGCCATTAGTTTCTCTCACCGTCCGTCGAATTTAGGGGTGCAGCACCTGAGGGTCTACATCCAAGTTGTAATGGATTCTAATGGTGCAATCTTGACGCTCACTGGTCAGATGCGGTTTTACCTTTATCATTGTGGATGTAGACCTGAGGTTCACAATTTTACGGATACTCACAGAACATTTTGTGAAGATGTACAAGATGGGTGAGAGAACAGCAAAATAAACCCGAAGTCGATTTCCTCCGAAGCGTTTAGCCAGGTACTCAGGCATAGTGTAAGTGCGACAGGCGATGTAAACTACAAACAACATACAAAAACAGTAATGCATAGCGAGGACAAAGTTTGCTTCTCTATGGGGCAAGAAAAAGTATCGATTGATGCATTTGTGTATGCTGTTATTATTATACAGTCATTATGCTATTAGGGGGTGAAGTATCATGATGAATGTGCACCTTTAATAGTAAGTTACATTACACAGAAACCGCATCAATTGTGTACAAAAGGTTATGTACGTGGAGCTTGCATAAGGTACCGTGTTAAACTTCTGATACGATTTCTGTGTACTGAAGTTAATTAGCCACATTGAGGGGTGCAACACCTGACAGTTCATAAATCCAATACACAATATTGCATTTTGATGCTTACTTTATGGTGATGGTACGTGCAATTTTTTACTCTAAAATATTCATAAGACTATAAATTTTGACATTTGAACAAATACCTGGCAAGAAGACGAACCCGAGTAGTTGTAGTAGAATGATAGCATTGAATTCCCAGGCCCTATACCCGAGGCAGCCCCACTACCTGCTAAACCCACGAAATGCTCACTGCCGATGTTACTCACGAACAGTTAGGCTCCAACCTGAAAAAGGAAAGAAATCTTTTATTGAAAATTAAATAGTTACAACCAGTGAGACTTCAACCTGAAAGGGAAATAAACGTATTATTCAAAATTAAATAATTACAAAAAAAATTAAAGAAAAGATCATGGAAAGATAAAACGATTACAGTCGGAATGAAGATTTTACAATGTTTCACAATCCATGGAACCTAATTTTGAATAGTAATTTTGAACAAGACATGCTCACTATAAACAGTTAGTGAATTTGAGCCTATGTTTGAATTCGGTTCCAAAGCAAAATTTATCACCCTATTTAATCAGGGTATCTTGCAGAAGCGTCCTCGCATACCGCTGTGCACGTGATCAATACGATGTTCTTGTAATAATGATCACGTTTGTTAACTTACAGTGAACCACATCATTGATCGTCCAGCCAGAAAATATCCAGTAAGCGTGCTTCTTGTTGCTTTGCATGAAGCCTGTAATAAGAGAGAAAAACTAATCGGAAATTAAAGGTAGGGATATGGGATGCATAGTAGTCAGATTGGATTCATAAACGATTGGATCCAAGGAGGTGTCTCAGGTGCAAAATACCTAATTTTCTTAGGTGTGTTGTTGTTGCAAGTGTCTCTCACTTGAAAGAGCATTCCCTTCTAGAGAGTAAAATGTCTGCCTGTTCATGGTTCATCACTTTGAACTACAGTTTTGTTTTAGTGAAAGTAACGCAAATCATGAAATTTCAATCAGTTTTAGAACAAAAGCGCATCAAAAGCTCGGCGTGGAATTCTTTTGTTTCCTCTTTTGTCCTGTACGTTTCCAAATTGATAGAAATTTCATGATTTGAGCATATAAATTTTATTGTCTCAAATCAATCGATTTCCAAAATTGAACAAGAAATTATGAATCCATCCATAAACGGAAGCAGGGACATCCACATGTACACATGCACTTATTCTTACACACTTATAAATACTTGCACACACATGTGTACACGTATATTTCAGTACATACCGCTATCCCCACAGCGATCACGACAACAAACTAAACGATGACGACCGCAATGTCTGCGGCTGAGAGATGCGCCGTCCTCCCGTTTGTGATGGTAGAATTCATTGCTGCAGCTAAAATGTTGAAATATTGACATAACAATAAAATTTTTAATTATATTTTGCCTGCCAGATCTGCCACTGAAGTAATTATTCTAAGTCTATTACTAAAGTTAATAACAGAAAAACATTTCCAGGTTTTCAGTAAAGTAAATAAGACAAATCTGCGAAGAGGTTTTCAGTTGAGATCTATGGTACGGCACCATATCTGTGTAAGATTTAGTTGCATAATACGTGATTTATTATTTGCAAAAACAGTTTTTGAAAACATGAAATTGAGCTTTTCTGATATTTTTCATTAAATTAAAAATGGAAAGTATTCAAATATAGTTATTTTTGTTGAGAAAAATGTTTATCACATACCTCAAAGTATCCGTAGTTGGTCACATACTCCATGTTGGGTCCGGTATGTTGAAATGTTTAGTTTAAACTGTAACAAAGTAGGTTTATATTTGACACTTTCCTTGTACATTTCACATTTAAAAATTCTAAATAAAGGCGGTCTAGTTTGAGGCCTTGAACCCAACAGACAAATGTGAATGTTTTCCGGCCGAGTTAAAAGCGAACTAGTTGTGCAGAGCAGTGAAGTGTGAAATCATGTGGAACAACGAATGTTGTAGTTAAGTGCCCTGAACTAGACAAAAACACTACATAATGCATGAGATGATGATGCTTCAAACTACAAAAAGTGACCAACGAGTATATTTTGGATAGCATCTTACAAAAAAATCGTGCAAATGACAATTTCGTGGCAATGTACATCTCATTTGATAATTTATTGTTAAAGTAAAACAAACAAATGCATTTTAAAAATGGGGATAATTTATTTACAAAATAATTATGAAATATTTAGTATGTACTTGGAGGCATGACTTCTCGCGACCAATAAATTCAATACCCTTAATAATTCACCGGAATGACTTGGAACTTCTTTATCATTTCAGACTGGTCTTTCATTGATGCTGAATGTATGAATATGTTCACTTAAACACCTTTCCTCACTTAATTCGGAGCAGTCCCTGTTCGAAATTCAGCGGTCAAGACCAATAGCTCAGTGAAACTTTCAAAGCTAAGGGTACTCATTTTCAAAGCTTCAGATTTTTCATTCAGAATTTTATTTTGCCACTAGAATTTCTTTATCAGGAATCAGTTTCATTAAAATTATTCAGATAATTAATATCAGCATCATTGTCATAGTCCTCTCCATGTTCAGCTACAGGTTCTGCTGACTCCTTAGTTTCAGTCCCGTTCGCGTTGAACTGTTTTCTGTATTGTTTCCATCCGGATGGAGATCGTTTCACGAAAACCTGTCCATACAGATCCGTCATAGTCTCGTAGTAAGAAGCGCGGCTGATTGTGCCTCCGTGGTAATTGAAATGGCCAATGGCGTTTCTAAAAATGAAACACAGACATTTTTCATTTTTGTGCCAATGCAATTCAATGTTTTTCATTCGAACAAAAGCACCTATTGTTCCAGACATTAATAACGGTGAACAGACATTTCAGAGGCCACTGGTGATTTATAAATAAAAGCATGATCTTGTGTTTTGTGTTTCGGAATATTCAAAGAGTCCTTTAATAAATAATCGCAAAAGACTCACCCCTAGACAGACAGACAGACAGACAGACAGACAGACAGACAGACAGACAGACAGACAGACAGATAGATAGATAGATAGATAGATAGATAGATAGATAGATAGATAGATAGATAGATAACATTTTCTTGTGTATTCCTCGTATGGCTACGAACACTAATTTTTGCACAAAATTCGAGAGAAGCACATGACAATGAAGAAAGGCAAATGGGACGGGGGCGTCCTCCGCCCCCTAGATACACTATTGACACTCACCTGTTGTATTTTGAGTCTTTGTTCTTGGCTCCAGCGAACTTCCCGTCACTTCCGGTTTGATGTAACGCCAGGACGGATTTCGTCGCGTCCACGATCGACACGTTGTTTTTTCGCGCAACGACGACAAAATAGTTATCGTACGCAGGGCGGCCTATAACTACGTTCTTCATTGATGTCCAGTTAAAGTTCTGCTTAGAAATCTTCAACCAAGAGAAAATGGTAAACAGTAGGAAACGAGGTATGCATCGTAATTATTGCCCGTCAGATGCTGTCACAATTGTGGAAATGCGGAAAATTCCTGTACTTTACCATTGCAGTTCAGCACACCATCACATAATTTTAGCTTTATACCGTGCTCAATAATATGCATTTCGTTTCCTACTAAATTCATTAACAAAATACATGAATATTCCTTGCTGTGGTGATATAAAATGTTAAAAAATGTGTCATGGAATTCAGCAATTGTAATTTCTATTAATTTGGGGGAACAAAGAATTTAACTCCCTTCCTATTAAGGTAAAACGCAGTGTAAAATGACATTGGATAGTTAAAAGCTGATGAGATGTAAAGACTATGATACCAAAGAAATAAAATAAAACAAAGGGAAGGTCATATCTCGACATATCAGTTTTTATGCATGTAGAAATAGAATTTTACGCACCAAAAAGTAGTCTTCAGCATCATTCGTAAAGTAGTTCGCATCTTTTCTGCCGATTTTGGTGACTACATTACTGCGCCATAAAGGACCCACAGTCCTGGTGTATCTACAAAATATTTGTATTAAAGATTAACTCAAAATACAAAAGTATTGCTATCACGTCCACTTTCGTGAGTGCATACTGGCTGCACTAAAACCCGTCTCGGTGATTCCATGTCCACGCTCATAGTTAGTAAGTTAGCCTTCTGCTAACATCTCTAATTTTTCTAACAATGGAATAATTATAAGCATTACCTTTTCATGTAGTAGTTTTTCCTCTTGCCTATGACCATGATGTTGTTGAGTACGTGTTTGTAGTTGTCCAGGGCTTGTAGCGTGTTAAGCAGCCCGTTATCAAATAGGATGTCTCCGTTACAGAATCCGTAGTAAGCCGAGTCATACCGCGTCATGGCATCGATGAACATCTCCTGTAATACAGTAAAGTCTGTTTTAGACCAGGGCTTTGAAACCCAGCAGCAGAGTCCATCTAAGTCCCAAGTAGGGATACCAGATGCCCCACGAAACCAACTGGTTGTGCACAGGAGGCAGAGACACATTTGAGAAGGTGGCCAACAAAAACAAACTTAAGTGAGGAAAAAACAGAAGTCTGTTTAGTAAACCTCCACATTACTTAAATGCTTTGCTTTTGGGGAAAACGTGTCTGTTTAAATGAGTTTTTTTGGGGGATCTCTTCTTTACTGAAAATAGTTGACGTCTCGAGCCTAAGGAAAGTATTGGGTAAACCTATCTTTGCACATATTTGAAAGTTCAGACACTTGACATATACCTTTCTCGGGTTCTTTCTTGCCAGTTAAGTTTGAGATTACCTTAAGGAATGGAGTCCCAAATTTATTAGTTCTTGGTGCCTGGTGGACATGCCAGCCATGCCGCTCAGCTACGCGTAGGATCGGTCCGCTATCAAAGGTTGAGTATATCACAGGTTGTACCTGCAGCAAAGATTAAACTTTTATTGAAATGTGCAGTCTGCTGATCGGTACAATATTTGAATTTATTTTTAGACACGACTCATGAAATCATACTCATTTCACTGAAAGTTTTTTTTAGGGTTTCCGTATACAAAGCTGTACAGAGAAATGAACAGGATTTCAGTCAACGTAACAACACAAAACATAGTTTAATTTATGGTCCAGCAGATGTGTTAGAACATTACTGCAAGACGCCTAACCACGCAAGATTAAAAGAAAAGCCGGTGTTACCTTCGGCATGAACTGAGCCCAGTTTTTGATGGTGTTTAGTTGTATCACATCTCGATCTGTGGTGTTTTTCAGAGAAGTAAATATGACTAGAAGTAAGCCGTCACTGTCTTCTGGCAGAGTTCCTTCGTAACGCAAAACTTAGTCAGAGAAATAAAATAAACAGAACAGTTAAATAAGTAGTAGCACTGTCTTTATATTTCTTTTCTCACTTTCACTCTTTCTGTCCCGTTCCCCCTCTTTTCTGATATTTTATGCCTTTTCCTTTCCCTCCCCCTGTCTGTCTGTCTGTCTGTCTGTCTCTTTCTTTCTTTCTCTCTCTCTCTCTCTCTCTCTCTCCCCCCCTCTCTCTCTTCCGCTGCCTTAGTGAAATTAGTTTTGCCTGTACTGTTTTGCAGTTGTTCAATCTGGCATTTTCTTCGTACTTTCAATTTATGGTATTCCATTTGTAGACTATTTAAAGACTAGAATGTTCACGAATGTATATTCCTTTTCAACATTACTTCGTTTTATACATTCAGAAATACAGAAGGCAAACAGCTGTAATTCATACCATTTCTACGTTTTGGTGCAACTTCTTCCCCTCGATCATCGAGATCCGCAAATATTACATTCGCGTAGAAAGTCAATGTAAATACTCCAAAGAACACAACAAATACTAAAATATTGTCCGTTACATACTTGATGAATTTCCTTCTATTAAACTTCATACTGACAATAGCAATAATTTCCAATGCCGTAAAATCCTTAATATAAACGTGAAATAAGTGCTAACTTGCATGTCCAGTTCAGGAACTGTATTTCATTTCACTACAATAAAATTTCACGATTTGCTTTTCACTCGAATGGTGTATTCCATTGTTTCCGAAGTGAAGTATGAGAGAGAGTTTCCCCTGTCTTTCTTGGTTGAATTTCTTCACCACAGTATTTTTCTTTTCTTGTTTAATTCGCTCTTTTGTTTTTTATTTCATCTGACTTCCCTGTTAGGCTTTGCCATCGATAACTGGACTCACCTAAAAGATGTAATAATGAAATTAAAGCATTTCCCTTTATTCGTCTAAAATGATAAATTTATAAGAAAATCAGCAGATTCTAATTCAGCAAAATATGTGACACCGCTTCCAACGGTTATTTAACCTTGGTACACAATGTCTTTTGAAACGGTTTGCATACTTTGGTACGTATGTAAGAATTCCACTAAGTGTGTCATCACTCCTTGGTGATCAATGTTAACACAAACAATTCAAATATACGTGAAACATTTCTGATTGAATCTGCTGTACAGTTAACGTGTTGATAGTACTATTGCCACGTTTTGTTGTTGTTGTTTTTTTAAAGTTGATAGTATTTATTTGTTACGCGTGTGAATTGCTCAAAATAGAATACAAATGAAAATCGACTCCAAATTGATAACAAGTGATTGAATAAGAATTTTTCTGGTCAATAAGCTCAGTCGACTCTCCCGGTCCTACACGCTAAGATTTCCACAGGAAGTTATAGTGAAGCCTATTGGTCACTCACTTTGAAAACCACAGTTGATAGAATTTTTTTAGCGTTTACAGGGATTCATTGAAGTAAGACACAAAATGACATTCATCACTCGCAGCCAAATGACGATTTTCTCACCTTGTACAAATTTCGGGACATTATAAAAAGAAGAGCCTTGAATAACTGTTTGACCTAAACATTGGGATAACGCTTGGCCTGAATTGTTAGTTTGTATTATGCACGTGAATTGTGCAGTTAACTAAACAGGAGGATCACAAACTTTTCTTTTTTGTAATGCACAAACAGACAGAAGTTAAACAGCAAGTGGTAATAGAATACACTTATGAATTAAATGCCTTTATTTTCTGTTAAGATTAGTTGTGTGCTGTTGACTGCGTTTTGTTTTGAATGAAACACAGAGGAATAAAAACGGGATACACTTAAAACTTATTCAAATATTTGAATTTCACTTTATCAGGCACAGGCCTAGTGAGAACAGCAAATAAGGCATATCGATGGGCAAGGTTTGATGAACAGATAATTCCGTGAACTAAATCTCGAATTAACAAGCATATATTTCCAAAGCATTCAAAAAGTTACATCTGCAAGTCAATTGATCCCAAATTAGAAAGAGTGCACAGTTCGTTCAGAATTGAGCAAAAACTAAGAAGTAGACTATTATAATACGAAATAATATGGAACAGAACTTGGATAATCCTTGTTATGTGGCAATAGATGATTAAACAAATGATTACTTGTACATTTTAAGAACAACTTCCTATGAGGACTTTTTTCCACACATTTACATTTCGCTTATTTCCTAAAATGTCTGGCAGATCAAATTCTGAAATAGGTGCAACCTTTACTTCCCTTGTAAAAATGAGTTTAGACAGACTTATGTGCTCTTCATAAACACATTTTTTAATTCATAGTGTATACCACATATGTGTATATATATATATATATATATATATACATA
>JBCAUI010519634.1:0-11980 GCA_038406195.1 Haplosyllis anthogorgicola | reverse complement strand
AAATTTTTCTTCATTTTCATGCAGTTTTTCTCGATTTTTGGGCGAAAATAGGTGAAAATTGGGTTGGCGCCCCCCCTCCCCCCCCCGTACGGGAAATCCTGGATCCGCCAATGCTCACAGATCAAGCTTTTTGTGTACTCGATAGATCCCAGCCCTAATATTTTAGTTCGTATGTGGCGGGAAATCTAAAAATCGTGAGTGCTGCCATCTTCACAAGAACGGGCGAACTACCGGAAGTTGATATGTTGTTGTGGAGAATCTGAGTCACCAATTATGAAATTGATAAGTTGTGATCAAAACTCAGGTGTGATACATGTGCAAAGGTCAGCTGTGTCAGAGTTTATAAGGTAAGTGATGATTTTGTGATCAGTTAGATCAAAACAAACCTTGTTGAAGTGCAGAAACATGATAGAAAACAGTATTAGAAGATGGTTGGAAAAAATCTTCCATTCTCAATGCACAGGTGAGAGATCATCCTTATGGCACCTGTTATTAATTATGTAGAGTCTTAAATTTTGACACTTGGAATTGACACTCAACAGATGTCAATTTCACACCATACAAATTATACTTAGCATCTGTCAATTTTCACTTTTTTGATTGCCCTCAGACGGTTAAAAGGGTCACTGTGACATTTGACATGAAAGTCTTGATTTGTTATTGTTTGGTATTCATGGTTATTTGGACTTAATCCGTTAATATTAAAAACATCGACACCGAAAGATTAGTGACAGCTAGACAAAACATGTACTATACATAGCTAGCAGCCTGAGGCTGGCTAAAATTATCCCAGATGATATTTACAGGTAGATAGACAGATATACTAGATCTAGATAAGTTAGATAGACTATGTTATTACCCTGATATCATTACACCTTCGGGAAACAGATGTAGTCAATGAAACGCGATTTTGTGTATTAGGAATAATATGGAATGCTGGCCAAATATCTTTAAAAGTGAGTGGTGTCCGTAATATATTGGTAATTATTTGCTTCCTAATTGATGGAAATTATTTTCATTTCTAACCTGGGACCTTATGAAATCCAAGCAGATTAATTCACAATTGGTTTATTACTTCGGTGATTGATTATTTGACGACTGTCACTCGAAATGTATTTAACCAATTTTGTCAATGTTTAATATTAGAGACCAACCAAGCAACTAAGTGCGCTATCATAATAAAATGATTGTAAACATGAACAACGTTGCAGCAAATAGATATCTTTCTTTAAGTTTTCTGTTCTTATCTAAGACCCACTTTCACTGCATCCTAGTGCAAACAATTTCTTTCGTGAAAATGACAAAGCATTCTTTGCAGTATCTTTTTCTTTGCGCATCAAAGTATGAAGAAGATACTGAAATGAAACGTGAATTCATCTGCCAGTACATCTTTCCCTGCAAAGTATATTTTGAAACAAACGTTTAATGTTAGATGCATCACCATGATGCACCAACAATGTATATGATTCTAGGAAGTTGGTATGCATAAAAAGATTTATGATATTTCAGGAATGTATATTTTCTATGCCCTTACTACCCCGAAAAGTCACTGACCCAAATCATTTGTGTGCTATGTACAATATGTGTTCAGTTGCTATGGCTTCGTCCTGATGTGATACTTAGATCGTGTATGATGACATACACGTAAAAATGTACAATTATTGACTACAATTCGACAGATTATGAGATAAAGTACAGTGGATATATAAATATTTTTCATTACATGCAAGAAGCCACTTTCAAAGCTACATTCTCAGGTCACCGTCAGGTGCCACTAAAATGGGTAAAATTATTCAGTTGTTCAATAGGTCACAATATTTTAATTATTCAATGGGACACTGTAATTGACATAAGCCACTTGAGTGGCACTTGAGATTGTAGCTTTGAAAGTGGTTTCTTGCACTGAATGAAACAAATTTATTTGAAATGTACTTTTGGACAATTGGATACTTCTTTTATTCCTTTTCAAATGTAGACACAGTATTGTTAATTTTGAACAACTTTTGTATCATAAAATTAATTTAAAACTATTTCTCATTGTCCTAGATTTGGCGCTGGTATTGGCACAGATACTACAGATTACCCTTGATTATAACCAAAAAGTTAAATTTGAACAAATGTATTTTATATCGATATTTTTGCCAACTTTCCCCACTTATATCGATTCCGTTTATATCGATATCCCGCTTATATTGATGCATTTTCCCCGCACCAAAAATATCGATATACCCGGGGACGACTGTAATCTCGGACACAGAACACATATTAAGGGCCACAATAATCGGTCAGATGGGGCGTGGTAGGAGAGGGGTGTAGAAGGGCGGGGACAAGAGGAATGTGGGTATAATAGATGGTCTTGAGGAACAACTTCTGCAAGCGCAAGGGATACAGTAGAACCTGTTTTAAAAGACACCTAACTTTTCCAATCGATAAGTGTCGTAAAAGGCAGAATGTCGCTCAGAGCAGGGGCATTTAAACTGGTCCAAACCATTTTGCTTCTGTGGAAACAGTATCGTAAAAGACAAGACGTCGTTCAAATCAATTGTCGTTCAAAACAGGTTGGACTGTATTAACAAATAGATCATAGAATCAGGCATCGATCTAGTCACAAAATCTAGTAAAAAAATTGTGGACACCCCCCGTTTTTCTTTAATGTATTTTACTTTTACAAAATGACATATTATGACGAAATATTTATTTTTTATTTTCCTTATTAAACTGCTCACAATACCATAAGTGACATCAACGTTGGGTGGGTTTCCTATCAGGAGTTAATGATTAGGACTAATGAGCATTAAATGAATTTTTTTGCAGATCACCAATCATATAGTGATTGAACCCTTATAATTTTCACACAATGCTCCAGCTGCACTCTATTCATATTGTTTGGTATTTGCCACACGCAACGTTATGTATATTTGAACGTGTTGTGTTTTTGTATTGTAGGATTATGGTACAACAGTAACAAAGATGTGGTCTCGTGCGGTAGGATGGGTGTATTCTACAGTTCAACATGTAGAGATCCGACACTGAAACAACCCTCAAAATCTACCGTCACCACCGCATGTAAGTACATCTACATGACATTCCCACAAAAGTGCACATCATATTATTCGAATTGAAGCCCTCTCTCGATTATTTTTCATAAGGAAAATCCCTGATGAAAACTTAAGTTGAAACTGCAGTTGGAATTTCAAATATCCTAATAAATTCGAATACTGGCTCAATAAAGAACAAATAGGCCCAAAAACCTTGGTGTTTTAGTACTTTATCCGCCTCAAATTATAAGGAAATAATTACTTTTTTAAAATCCGACACTTGTTGACATTCAATATTATCTAATCAATGTCTTGAATGAAAAGTTTTCTAATATTTCTAATATCAATATATGGAGTCATTAGCTCATAATCTAAGTTCTCTTCACATGTAGAATTAGTTCTTGATTTTATTAAAAGAGGTAACCCATCAAAATTGGTTTTAACACCGGGTGTTTCTATTTGAATATACCGTAAATATCGGAAATAAGACGCATGCGGCAGGACCAATTTTTTGCCCTGCACCTTATTTTAAAAACCTGCTGGACCAATTTACAGACATGAGAAAAATGGTATAACTTCACTGTTTTGTAGTCATTACGTAAGTTGGCCCAAAAAGGGCGTGCTCCTTATTTGCGACATTTACGGTATACGGAATTTTGTATATGGTAGCCCAGGCGCAGTAACTACACTTGTTGACAGATAGTTCACTCGTACATAATTCGACATTCCTGATACTGTATTTTTTATATTTGCAGTATACTGGTGTAAGGTAGAACAACTCATAGAAACCGTAAAGAGATTAGAGCACAGTAAACTAACGCTCGCGGACTACACTGATGCTCAAACCTTGTAAGTTTCAACTCATTATGCCCACATAATTAACTACGCACATTCTTTCTAGGCCGGACTTATGAATTATATTCACCAAAGGCTCATAAATTGGTTTCACAAGCATTTCCTATCATTGGCAAAAGTCAGAAATTGTGAAAAAAATTACCCTTCCCATGTCCTGGATGCATTAATTTTTGTAGCAGTGCTTTTTCCTGTTTTTCATGATTTTGCTTTCTGATGAACGCCGGTCTTTAGCTTGAAAAACAGACATCAATTCGTCTCAACACCATGGCGCTAGAAACAGTGTTGTCACATTCAATATACTGACAATCATTATACTAAAGAATACAATGTAACATCACTGACGCCCTATGAAACATGTTTTGTGTTCTGTCCTGTGATTTGATAAGGAGGATCTCCCCATAATCAGTATTCTGTTGTGTGATTGGACAAGCCCCATACATTATAAATTATGTTAATGAGGTCTTGGGGGAGATCCTCATTGGCTGAATGAGTTGCCATTTGTTTGGGGAAAGGGTGGAAACTTTACGAGTGAGCATTTGTGTAAGGGGGATGGGAACTTTATGAATTGACATTTGTGTTAAGGGGGGACTTTATGAGTGGACATTTGTTTGAGGGGGTATGAACTTTGCGGGGGCATGTTTTCACGTGCAAAGCACGGGTTCCATCTAGTTATACAAAAGATTGTAAAATCGTTTTGTCACTTCAGTGCTCACATACTGCCGTTCAGCCTGAGTGTTGGTCGGACTTTGATTCAGCCAATCACAGACGAGGGATTCGTCAACTGGAGATCCTGTCTCGGTAACTAATTATCCTTCAGTACCACACAAACTACAAAATATAAGAATGGTTTACAATTACACACGTTTAAATTCTGATTTTGCCTTATATATTGAGAAGATTAAAGTTTCATGTCAAGTATACAGTGCATTGATTGTGATATTACCCCGGAAAGTAAGTGTACAGGTAATACCAAAACACAAATTTCCGTGCATGGTCATTTTCTTGTATATTACAGGTGGTTTAGCATTCTGTGTTTCTGGACGAGTTGAAGATCGGTTACATTTTCTGCTCTCATTGGTACGTACAATAACCGACATATTATTGCCATCATGCAATTCCCAGGTCCAAAAAAATATATTTTGTAGAAAAAATATCCCCAGCTTTGCAGTATTTTATTCTGTCATAGCGCATTTTAGGAGGTGCTGGTACCCCCATTTTGAATTTTGGACACATCAAGATACATTTATGACAGTGTCAGTCCCATGTGCTAATCCACCAATTAGATTACAGTGTTGATAAAAAAAATTGGACATAAGTGAGAGTTTTCTGTAACGTAAATGTGCATGAATGGTTTAACTGTTGTTAGCAATAAGTGATATTGTTGATGCGCACATGTATTTGATGGTGTATATCCCTCTCTAGGCCTGGCTGCAGAACTAACACACCCTCAGGTATACACCCTGTTTCAGTTAATCCGTTTCTTTTAGATGAATGACTTGCCAGCTAAACGTTTACAAAATTAGAAAATTAATCTCGTTTGTACACCGAAAATATCTCCAGTTTACCGTCACAATGGTGCGCAATTAATCAGGCCCAATCTTAGCTAAGTGATACGAAAATTTTCAGATGTGCACCAACAAATTGACCGTAGGCCAAAATTGCACAAATTAGCTGCGCAAGTCAATCGATCGAGATGCGATGCTAAAGTTATATCAATTACAAATTTATTCAATTTGCGTGTCCAATGAAATATTCGTTTGCTTGTGCCTCTCATGTTATACTTTTTAGTTAGCTTTCCTGGCTTGGGTTCGGATTATCTGGGGAAATCAATTTTTTATTAGGGCTTGCAAAATCTCCACAAATTATTTCGATTCTTGAACTGTTAGATACGTTTTACGTCAATTTCTGGTGATACTGGTGATGCACGATTGATGTGAGCAAAGATCTTGTGACAATATACCGGGTTTATCCTGGTTAATGTGCTCGATGTTACCTTGCATAAAATTAACATGAACTAGAATGAAGGGCATTGCTAATTAGGGTAAATACTGTAGGTGTCATGTACAGTGGTTACAGATTGTGTTACGTGTTGTGTTAAATCGATGTAACAGCATTTGTGCATTGTTTCGAATTAAAGCTTCATGTTCCTCCTCTTCAATTAATTTCATTTTGCGCTGATCATGTTAAACAAAATCTGTTCACATAAGTGTAATTTTTTAATACATCTGCCTAACACGTGTCAAGTAAAATTTAAAGTCATGCATGCCTTGTCGTAACATTGTGTATTCTGTTTTTGTAACATATTTAATATAAATGTGACAAAAAAGTTTAATTTCATTCGTTGTCGCCCAAAACTAAATGACTTGACTGTATATATTTCAGTACGGCTACCAGTCCGGTTATGTGTCGCGCTATGAACTAAGGTTGATACTGGTTGATGTGCTCCTCGTCACAGAAAAGTAAGTGCAGCAGAACTTTTGCTGAGGGACACTCAACTTTTTCCATCCAAAAGTGTAGTGTCGTGAGAGAAATGGTGTCTCTCAAGACAGTCATTTTAACTAGTTTTAACTACTGTGCACAACGGAAAATGTCGTTAAATATAGAATGTCGCCAATTTAAATGTGTGTCTACGCGTGCACGTGTTTCCTATTAAGCGTTCCACTTTAGTCGCACTTAACGGCCACGGGACTTAACGGCCTCGTTGCATTCAAACATGTTAAAATTCAGGACAAAAGAATCCCGGTAGTCAGGTCACTCCTAACTTACGGCGCAAGAGGAGTTTAAGTTCTAGTGTATTTCACGTTTGGATCATGTAACGTAGCAGGAAATGGGAAAATCACTAAGGCTATTTCCTAGCAACTAGAAATTCACACAAGTGCCTTCTGTGCACAGAAGGGGGTAGGCTTAGTTACAAACGTTATTGTCCGATAGTTTCGTTAAGAGTCCTAAGATTTGTATGTCAAACGCAGAAAGTCATAAAAATAACACAGGGTCTCAATATCAAGTACATTAATTGCACCGGTCAAGTAGCACTTAGCAGAGAGGATATTTCTTTGTGCTCTCAAATTGCGGTTTTCTTATCTGGTTTTATAAGGATTGTTTTCATGTCGTCATGACACCTTGTGTTTACACATTAGGTGGCACGCGGTTTTTACTCTTACTGATCGAATGGAAAATTTTCGTCTAAGTTTGTGTATTTGGCACGAGCCTAATTGGTAAAATCTTTAATGGAAAATTGCTGAGATCCAAATATGTCAACTAACGGAAAAATGATTGTCATCATTTTATTCAACAACTGAAAGTATATTCTTTTCACAAGTTTTATTTTCATTTTAAAATTTTCCATGCGAAATTTCCATGGTAGTGAATATTATTTCCAAAAAAAAAAAAAAAAATTTAATTGGTAAGAACCTGTAATGTAATTTGCAGATGATTTATTTGCGAATAATTTGTTTGTCCAATCTAAAAATAACATTTATTGACAAAAACGTATTAACTTAAAAGCACTTGTTTTCTAATCCACTCCTGGTGAAATTGGTCAGACTCGGAGATTGGTCAACGTGTTCACCCACCAAAAGTCAATAGTCGTGAATATTTTTACAACTTATAATTCTTTCACAACTTTCTATCTGCGAATGGAAAATTCCGAATCTTCCAAAGTTAATGAAATAATCGATTGTTACGGAAGTTTGCAAGTAATTTCTGCGACGGAAACTGTTTGATATTAATAAAGTTCATGGGCTCGATACAAGTCTAGGAAGGTCGATATTAGGGCATGAGGAGAGTATCCTTAGGGCGCTGTGTACGTATGTAAATTGAAAAGAAACCAATCAATCTAAAGTCAATAGATCTGCCATCGCGATAACAATTATATCGTTAGAGACAATAAAAACAAATAATAAATATGTATCAGCAGATTTGTTGCTGACGCAGCACTTTACCAGATCGATGCTCGCAGGTAACATGAATCTATTTATGGACAGCTTCTCTACAGGGATTTATGCTGACGAAACAGTAAACACCTTCATGACCTTTTATGTAACGTGCTGACATTTACCTATGTAACAAAACGTACCTGGACAGTGTTGGGTGTTCAGTTGTTTACGTTATGATTCATTTACACTGTCGTTAAGTGATTTTTCATCATTTTGTATCTACCTTGTTTGGATCACATTTTCCATCGCACTTGGAAATGGCCTGTTCAAATCCAAATAAAAGCAGAAAAGGAAGATGATCAAGGCTGAAAAATGTGCACGCCGATCAATTTAAAAACGGGCCGTTAATGACTTCTTTACTTTGAAAGATTTTAGCTATTTAGGACTTTTCAGGCCACTTTTTTCAGTCGGCGCACTTTGGACTTCATTTCACTGACAGGATTTTCCAAAGGCCTCAACTGTGTCACAGTCAAGGGGAGGGAAGATGACAGAAACCCATACACGATGAAACATAGCCTGTTTCCGCCAAGTCTGATAACTTGATTGTATGATTTGCAAACGTAAAACAGATAAAACATGTACCGTTTGATAGGACATTCATACTTTGCCAGAGGTCTCTGTTCTAAGTACCAATAGTTTCAAAGCCGGACGTATCCTAATCGGAAACGTTTACTCGTACTGAGTGGTGTTGTAGACTACTTACACTGGGTATGTGGAACGTAATTAGTTAATGTAGATATCAGGAAATGTGAGTTCATAAGAGAAAGTTCCGTCGTCATACATTAACGAGACTAATAGCCGTTAAATGTTCGGAGACTTTTACGTCACTTCAGCTCAGGGCCTGTCAGGATTATTTATATTCAGGTAAAATTTCTTTTAATATCTTTCCTTTTTGTGGGATTCATTCATTGAAGAACCCGTTATCAGGGACCATCGTGCAACCATTTTCTGAAGCTACTTTTTTTGAATTCGGGTATGCCAAAATTTTGGGATACCTCTTGGGTAATTTTGTGGTATACTTATGTATTTGGAGTAGAGGTAGATTTGTTAAGGATTTGTGGAGGTGAATTCGACGCACAAGTAGCCAGAAGGTTGTTCAGTTTGTATTCAAGGCCGGCGGATAATGTTAACCGAAAAATAAATAAGACCAGGCCTATTAGCATTGATTAGTGCTTTGTATCGTTGCTGAATAAAGTGATTTATTAATGGAACAACCGTGTGTGGGATACAATACCGAAAGATACAAGGCCTGATGTGCTCACTCAATAGGAAACAACAATGAAATATAAAGCCTTTGACGTTTTGTGTTTACAAGTGGATAATGTTAAATAGAATCTGGGTCAGTATACAGAACAGATTATTTCTCCGTTTGACGTAGAATGAAAAACTGACATTTGGTCCAATTTCCTTGGAACTGCGCTTCATCAGAGAGAATTAGACGTATTTATTGCGGACTTGGTATTACTTTATTATGAAGAAGGTTTTCGTTGATCCAGTTAGACATTTTATCACTTTGGATAGAACATTGAATGGTTTATAATTTAGCAGAAATAAGTTATAACTGCAATATGTAGTACCGTAGATATAAATGTAAAGCCATTTTATTGGATGACAGGTAAATGAGCAGCATGTAAGGGAGGGGAGAGGGGTTACAAAAAGGATGGCAGGAGTCAATTCGATAGATAGTTCTAAACTTACTGCCTTAAGACTGTCCGATGTTTCAGTTGCATGTGTGTTTATACTGACCAGAAAACGTTATCACACGATAGGTATTTAGCGTGAGATTTCAAAAAATCAAAAATAAAAGTTGGACGTTTTTGGTTGGATGTTAATTTATATGCTAATTAAGTGACAACTAATTAAGATTTTATTCGCAGGTATCTATATCTCCTTTCTGTGCTTAAATTTTGTTGAACTGGATTGCTTTCGTCGAGCCACCAATGCTTTCTATTTCCTTTTCTCGGCATTTTAAACTGCGAATTACTTTAATTTGTTAATACATGTATTTATATTTTTCCTATTTTTAAAGTGCGACTGTTTTATTTTTTATTGTTTGATACATTTACAGGATATACAAATGTGAGCTCGGCGCTTCTGACCTGAAACGAGACGTTTTTCTCAACATCGACGTCATAGTCGACGATATACTCAACGATCTGTTCAACTATCAGGTCAGTTCTACTCAGATATTAAATATTGAAGGGTTGGGTTTTTTTCCAAATATCTTTATACGTAATGGATAATAGTTCCTTGTTCAGAACTAACCATGCACTGGTGTAATGGAAAATTAGGCAGTAATGGGGAAAATTATCAAAATCTGCACGTACAAAATTATCACTTTTAGGGCTGGAATTATCAACGCTAATGCCTTTAAGGTTTTTTTGAGCGAGACATTTAGCAATATACTAGACATGCAAAACGAAATTCTTCTCAACAATTCTTAGTGGACGTTTTTCAAACGAGTTTTTGTTGATGCAATGGTGAATCAAGCAGATTCTAACCAAATAAAGATCACAAGAAAAACTTAAACTATGATATTTGTCCCTAAAATAATACATACAAATTGGCACCATTAATTACCATGGTTACGTGATGTGTAAATTTGAGCTGTTGATACAGACGCTGTGTGTAACCGTAGCTATAGTTACAGGAGACAACACTTGCAGACAGGAAATATTTATAGAATATCTCTCAATCAGCATTTTATACCTGTCTTAGTTTGTCTCGTGGGGAACTGTTCCATCAATATTGGGCTGTGGTGTCGTTTAAAATCTTATGTGCAACGTGGATGATCGATGAAGGTGCAAGAAAACCCATATCCAGTTGAACCTGTTTTGAGCGACATTTAAATTTTCCCAGCTAAGTGTAAATGGCACCGTGTTGCTCAAAGCACGGCAATTTTTGCTGCTGCTGGTTTAAGCCATTTTGTGTCCCTTGGGGACGTATCGTAGAAAGCAAGATGTCGCCCAAAAGAGGTGTTGTTAAAACTGTGGTCTCACTTTACATTTTTCATGATGTGGAGAAGATACTATAATGGGTCACATGTGCGTATGCATGCATGTTAGTACAGGAAATTCCCTTTAAAAGTACATATTTCCTGTAATGATAAGTAGGAGAATGTGTGCGTTTTGTATTACGTCATCCTTGCAGTGTAATTGGCCGATTTTAACGAAATCATACCAGAAAGTGAATATTGTGTATTTTTCAGGATAACTGCAGTGAGATAACACTAACAGACATACAGACATGGGCGACGCAAAGCACCACACTGTCAAGGGCGATGTTTCGTAGAGACTCACAACTGGTATGTGTCGTTTTCTATTCAACTGCGCAATAAAGGTGCAGTATTGCTACAAAAGGAATAACACACATGCAAAGTAAGATAAAAGCTTGAAAATTAGTGAAACCTTTAACATTGTATCCCTTCATTCCAAAATCTCACTTTAAGTCTGCAACCATCTACCAAATAGACCCGTGTACAAAGGAACTACATGGACATGCATTTTTCATTTACAAGTACATTTTCTGATCAATTTTAGCACACGGCTAAAATACATGTATTTGACTCTTTTCAGACGGTACAAAACCCTGAAACCAGTAATGCCGTAGGTGACACAGTGGCGACCAATCACCAGTCACGTTACAAATGGGGTGAAATTGTTGACCAATCCGGGGACAGAACACCATCGTCGAGATGTAAGCATGCAGCTTGTGTGTACGATGGGTGTTTGTACGTTTACGGAGGAAGAGATGGAAACATTCCACACAGAGATCTGTGGAAGCTTGATCTCAGTGAGTACTGTTATGTTTTACATGTGTGTATTTCTGTTTATGCATGATCCACACATGACGATATTATGCTTTTGAACTTTGTGAAAGCCATACTTTAGTGGAGATTGCTTTCCCGTATGTGTCGCCGTGTGCACAGATGTGGAACTATCTACTATATCCACTATAATCAATGTATTTTTTATGATATATCTTGCAGACACAGGGAAGTGGGAGCAGTTACTGTGTCGAGGCGACCGACCCGCATTGCTTCAGGAACACACCATGGTCGCTTACAAGGTAAAACGTATTGAAGAGAAAGTAAATTCATCTACAATACCTTAGTTGTGCTGAAAAAGTTTGGGACCCCGGGTGGGGATCGAA
>JBCAUI010519623.1:0-11980 GCA_038406195.1 Haplosyllis anthogorgicola | reverse complement strand
TCTGTCTTAGAGACAAATTTCTATTGATGTAACATTATCATATGTCAGATCCTTGTATGTCACTTCCTATGTCTTGTGCGACTAATAAACACGTGTATAAAAATTTAAAGAAGATATTGGAGTCTTATTTCAACAGCTAAATTGCAAGATGGCAATATTGCTGCTTGAAGGAGCATTTGTCCCCAGAATGAATAACTTTATAATTGTATGACAACCAAAAAAGTTGAAAATCATCATGATATACTCGCCTTCAAAAAGCTATCTACACCAATCTTTTGCCACACTTTTAGCTTATCATTGTAAACCCAAAAGGAATCAGCTAATAACAACCACAAGCATTGCTTTGGCCAATTTTATTATTGATAACAATTTTTGTTTACCATTCATTTCTCTCTTTGAGCAAAAATGCATTGGTAACGGAACCAAGGGTGTCTTTTCTTATCAAAATGGTTTTAGGGGTCTCTCTGTATGGTAACTTTACTAGCTTCTGGGCATTAACGTTTCCACTTGTTATTTGTAGGACTGAGTTGGATAGGTTGCTGTTACTGCTGTTTAGGCGACAATTTATGGGATCTAGTAACATGCGGACCCACAGCAGTGAACGAACTTTCCCAAATTAGAAACAATGGTCAATACGACATGTGCGGGTATGTATTTTAACATAAGACTTGTCCCATGAAAAATCTACTCAGTTTACATTTTGTACTGGCAAACCGTTCCTCATTAGGATATATTATTATTCAAATGACGAAAATAGCTTGTAGAGTTTTCTCATATCAGATAAGTTAGTGTGTAAAAGTGTACAAGGCTTTCGGACCATTAGTGAGGCAAGTCTATTGCGCAAAAATGTTTTAAAAAAGTAATTCATTTTAATAACACGGAAATTTGCAACGGGAAGTTAAGCAAAACCCTTCAGTGATCATCTGAGGCTAACACCAATGTTCACGCTTTAATTTATAATTCCACAAAACCACAAGAAAAAGGCCTGATCCTTGTTCATTTTCATCGGAATTTTGCTAAAGATTTCTTCTTTCACATGTTGTAGATCTGATACTTTGTCAGCAGGAAAAGTAAACAGAGATGTTATTTTTGCACAGTTCCAAGTTTGCCACCAAGGGTAAGCGTGCCAAATTATCTACATCTATATTTTCCATTTTATTTATCGTAATTACACATGATACATTTGGATTTTCTTCGGTCAGTTTTCCAACAGACACTAAACCTTACCTCTACATTTTGTGAAGGAAACACATTGTCATTCTCAAGGTTAAACGTTAATTAAACACTGGGACCAAATTTACAGCGCTGTCATTTGTAACCAACAAAATATATGAAAGGATCCCAGGTTTTTGACCTTTTTTGTCAAATGTTGTTTCGAGGATTGATATTCAAATTAAATGTTTGGTGTTTGGCTGAGCGTCCTTGATTTAATATAATTTAATTTAAGGTCAAGGCAATAGTTCAGAGAATGTTTTTTGGTTTTGTAGTTTCATGTTACAAAATTGGTTTTGTAGTTTCATGTTACAAAATTGCTCAGCTAAACAACAAGAAGGACTGGTGACAGAAGTTGCAGAAGGAGCACTGTCAGCCATACCCTGCGACGTCGTGAATGCTGCCTGTATGTTGAATTTGAAGTCATTCGATAAGTTTCTATTTCAGAGGTTTAGTTGCACTGTACGCGGTCATTGTATACGTGATTTATAAGGTTTTTGCCTTAAATTTGAACAAGAACGATTTGATCTTATTGGCATTTGTAGTACAAAAAGGCTGGTTAAAATCACAGTATATTTCTGAAAAATATCAATCCTTACCTAAATCTTTGGATTTTTTTATGGGGTTCGACAGATTATAACAATTAAGTTAGCGGAAATATTAACGTATAACTATCGAATCGGGTATGATTCAGCAATGTATTATGACCATGTTGCCAATGTCACTTTCAAGAGATTAGCCGTTCTATTTCACAGACCTGTACTCCACTTCTTTCTCCCCAACAACATACATCCATCCCTCCCATTTTTGTGCCCTCAATTCCATAAATAGAAAACAAGGTTAATATTAATGTGTCTTTATTTGATGCTATTTTTAAATTCATCTTCAATTTATTTTTCAGCCCCACCGCCTTCATGCGCGGATGCCTACATCCAATGCATTTATAACGCTGCCGCTAAAATGGTTGAAGTAGCTTCTAGGGGTAAACCCTGTGTGTGTGTTGATCGTGACCTCGTGAAAACTGTCGTTTTGGACAATTGTATCGACTTGGCAACACCACTGAGCTCATGTTCGGGACTTACGCTAGATCATAAGGATGCTCTTGTAACCAGTTTCGAAGACTTACACAAGGCCCTTGATGCTGTTAATTGTAATTCATCGATTGTAAATACAGGTACACCAGCTTTCTGAAATTTATGCGGGTTAAAGATGAAAACATATTTAAAGAAACAAGAAAATCCACAGTGCAAATGGTAACACTAATGGTTCAGAATTGGTTCGAATATTTATTGGGGGATGGGCATCTTAAATTATGCCAACTTTTTGACACCAGGTGAGCTGGCAGCAGTGAAACAATATGAATTGTAATTAGACAACAAAGATGTTACATTCACAATAGGTCTAAATGTTTTCACTATGTCACCTGAAGCCAACGTTCCAAAAAAGGCAAATTCTGCTCGCAAATTTATTCATTTCTGAGCCAGCCGCTGCACAGAGAATATCAAGCCTTTGCGCACGATCCACCTCTTATATCATCTTTAGTGTCTTCGCTGCTAAAAAGTTCTTCATTATAGAGAAAACTAAAATAAACAAATAACTGCTGTGAAATTGTATTGTTTGGTGATTGAATATCACATAATGCAGTAGTCCATCCAAGCAGCTTTCAGAATTGTCTTCAAAACTTACAAACAATTGGGTGAATGCACGGCCACATGTTTAGTAAATACCAGGCAACATTCAGAACTAACGAACCATTCTGGTAACCTAAGCCATATTCTGGGTAAATTTCTTGTTTTGCTTCATCCTGGGTTGTGGGATGACAACCAATAAAAATTTCAATGTGTACAATTGTGTTACAGCTGAGTGCCAATGTTACGACAAAGTGAAGTCGTGCATTGTTGACAGTCTTCCTACTATTGACGGGGGTGACATTGAAGGATTCTTAGACCACGCATGGAGTTTGGTAGAAGTCGCCTCACTACAGAACCAGGATAGCTCAAATGCAATGGTATGGGAAGAGACGAGAGCATGGAAACGATACCAGACGTGCAGGTCAGTTCAATCACTGAAGTCACTATATATCACTGTCGTAAATGTAACGTTTCATAAATGTTACGCATAACTTTCATCACGTTATAAACGTTACCCATCCATTTGACGTAATGTCTGTCACCTACTAAATGTTTCACATGCATTTAATCTTGATAATCCATTCAACTTAAACATTTTCTTTATAATAAAATAATAATAAAAATCCAATTTTTTAAATTAAATTTTTTTTATACAACTTTACACAACTCCGTTGTCATTTTAATAACTTAATTATCATTTCACGTAAACCAAAATCCAACCTGGGTCTGACCACATCCCTCTTTTTTACCCTTCCTCTGTCTTTCCTGTTTAGTCTTTCCTCTGCATGTCATTAGCAATCATATCAAATTCACCAATTTAACAATACTTTATTCATGACTGTCAATAACATATAACCATGACCTCTGAGCAGGGGCAGATGAACACATTCATCATTCCACTTCTTATCTGCCTTAATATATACAGTTCAAACCATCTGTATAATCACATTCATGTCCACCATTGTGGAAACAGGTTTAATCCTCAGTATATAAATTGCTGGAAATTCTGTTGTCATTGTAATAACTTAATTCTATAAATATAAATGTAATCATAATAATCATTTCACATAAAGCAACATCAAACATGGGACTGATGACACCCCACTTCTTGAGTCACATTTGTATTCTTGGGGTCTCATCAAGACCTGTCTCTTACCCCTCTTCTCTCCATTACATATCAACTTCAAAGCATCTGTCACCACCTTCATGTTCACCATGTATATGTTACCAAATGAAAATGATCTACATCTAGAACATTACAATTGTTTTGTTTAGCCTTCTCTTTATTTTAAACGTCATATCTAGTTTGTAGTGTAGTGTAGTGTAGTAGTGATTACAAGTCACATATCTCTGGCCTTCTGCCACTTTATCCAGCAAAAGAATCAATTGGTCATAATATTCTGATGATTGTACTATTATATCATTAATTTTGATCAGCCCATTTGGGATTTGAACAGAATATATGTGCTTGAAGTTGACATCTAACTTGACCTATGTAACCAATTTCACAAGCAACTTGTAGAATATCCAAAGTAAGTAAAATGCATTTTTGTGTAATGAGTCCCTGTATCACAAATGTAATTCATCAGAAGACATAGATTTTTCAGATTCCATTCTGCTTCCCACAAAACTATTGCTCTCTTGTCATGAATTGACTCGAGGGCATAACTACCAAACTGTGAACAACCAGGAAATATCCTTTTATGAATATCCATTATCATGTATACACCTCTATATTTCACACAGTCCACATACTCTATAACATGAAATGAATTTGTTACTTTCCCTTTCTCCTTCAAATAATTATAATATCACCCAATCATTTTTTCCCATCACTGGAAATTCAATTTTCACATAATCCAATCTTGAATACATGCAAAACCATACTTCATAATTATACATAAACTCCAAATTATATTTGTAGCAAATTTTTGTAACATATAACTGTGTACTAACCAAAAAATTCACAAACCAATCAAAGCAAAACTACAGGGTTCTAAACTTCCCATATACTTGTGACTCTGCCATCTGGTGTAACTTAATTATAGTTTGTAGATGGCACCTTCAATTTTTCCTGCCACACCTGCATGTCCATAGTAATACAAAACAATTCTGCTTCAAAGACAAACTCCTTAACACTGTAATTTTTTGCAGTTATTCAAAAAGACTCCAGGCTTTGTCTGATGGAATTATCTTGCCATATGGCATATTTATATTTTCTTCTCTTTCTGTTTGAATATTTCCTTGTCCATGTTGTGTCAATTGTTCATAATTTTGTGGAGTATGATCTTCATAATATGTTCCCATATCACCCGGGTCAGGTATGTCCCTCTCGTGTTTCTCAGAATCAAAAATATCAACCACTCCAGCAATTGGCAGAACATTGGCAATTGGCAGAACATTGCTACTTCTATGTCTACCTCCACCTGAATTCAACTGCACAAATGCAGTGTCTCTGGCCATTTTTGCCTCATGTTCTGCCTTGGCCTTTGCCCTCTCCTGAGCTTGCAAATCAAAAGTATGCTGCAGCAGTATGCCTGCAACTGCACCACCAAAACTCATGTTCTGTTCACTACAAGGTTCATTTTGTTCATTTCTGGGTTCTTCTGCCACATCTTTCTCTTCATTTTCTTCTGTGCATGTGGCAAACTTCAATGCTGTGGGATGTCTTCTGCAGTAATCAACAGAACGTGATAAATCTTCTACCTTTTTCTTCTTGTTTTCCATTTCTTTAACACATCTGTCATGCTCTTCTTTCAAGTCTTTCATACAAACAGCAACTGCTTTCTTCAACTCTTTGTGTCTTTCCTTGTAACCTTTATTGAAAACATTCCTATAAAAACCTGTCCTTTTATTTTCATCTTTATAACCCAGCAACTCCTTCATTGTAGGTATACCTGTAATTTCATGAGATACTTTTGCAAAGGCTGCAATCTCTGCATTCAGTCCAGAGTCATCATTGAAAGCAGATAAGTACTGTTTTGGTGTGGAATCAACAATATTCAGACCACCAGTTGGTACATCTGGTAAGTCAGCCAGAACACCCAGATTTAAGTCCTGTTTTGGTGGGGAATCAACTGTATTCAGATCACCAGTAGGTACATCTGGTATTTCAGCTAGAATACAAGGATTTACACCCAGATTTACACCTGCCATCACTGTCTCCACACCTGCCATACCTACATCCAGATTTAATGTCCTCATTCCCATTCTCAATCAAAGCAACCCTTCATGGAAATATGCCTCCTCTGTTTCTGGATGAACAGGTCCTGGAACTGTATTCTCACCTGAATTTCCACCTGAAGTCTTCTGTGTTGAAGGATCCCTTCTTGGTACTGCTGGCAAATCTTCACAGCTAACCTGTAAGTTATCCTTCCCTTTAACATGACCCCCCACTCTCCTCCAGTTCCATTCTTCCTCCAAAAATTGACTCCATCACTCCGTCTCCATCACTCAATTTGTAAAGCCTATCCTGAGACATTTCCAAAAACTCTTCATCATCTTCAGGAACAGAAATGGAATATCCACTGCTTTGTACAACTTTTCCCTGTTGTAATCCCCCTGTCCCACCTCCAAGTCTTTTTAACCTTTCATCCATATGTTCCTTGAATGTGTTGTCACCCAGATGTCTTTGATCTGCACTATATCTGAACTATATTCAACCACCAGTAGGTACCTCTGGTAAGTCCTCTAGACAAATCAAGCCAGGTAAGTTGGTTTGTCCCTGTGGTAATGTCCCATTGCCCATTCTCAAATCATCCAACCTTGTAAGCAGATGTGCCTCTTCTCTGTGGGTATTAACAGGTCCTGGAGCTGGACTGTGACCAATTTCAACCCCCAAATTGGCACCCATATTCAGCTCAGAATTTCTCTTCTCTTCCTTTTTCTTCTTTTTCTCACCTAATTTTTCATCACATCCCTTTCCCTTCAGCCTCAGGGATTTTCTTATATTTTTTTTCTGGAATTCTACAATAGTGTCATCTCCCCTCTTACTTTCAGGATCAGATTTTCTCTTTGCTTTCTTTTTCTCACCTTATGTTTCCTCACCTCTCTTCGATTCAGGCTCTTCTCTTTTACTCTTCTCTTTCTCTTTTTCATCTCCATGTACAACCCTTTCGTGACTTACATATTGTTCTTCCTCAGGCTCGGGGAGGTGAATCCACAGGGGCAGGAGGTCTGATGTATTTGTTTTTTGACACAGGAATGAAAGCTCCCTTAGAGTATGAAATGACATACAAGTGGATGGATGTTTTCTGAAAACCACATCAATACATATTATTTCTAGATTTGTTTTAGATATAACCCAGAGAATTGAAATGACTTTCTCCACTATAATATAAGTTTGTGTGTGTCCTGCTGTCCCATAAGTAAATGATAGTACAAGTGCAAAAGTACTTAGTATTTAGAATGACATACTGAATGTAAACACAGCAATAAATAACTTGACATCAAGGTCAAAAGTGCAAAAGATTCAAATTTTTGCCAACCAGGGCAACAAATGATCTAGTTTCATCTTACAGGTCAGATAAAGAAGTAGTAACCATTTGGGATCCAAATTCTGAAATTACATGATACACAAAAAATCAAATGCCAGTCATGTTTTTGCCATTATCAAAAGGGAAGCCTTTTTGTGAAACTCTTGTCACCGAATGTAAAACAGTTACACTGTACACTAAAACATGTATACTACTAACTCTTTTGAGTACAATGCAACTTAAATTGTACATTCAACAGGAATGGAATTTATACAAACTTTACAAGACCAAGCACCGTGACAGAATAGTTTCGAATCTTGGACACATTTTAAAAATGCCTCGTATCATATTGGATTTATATCTGAACAAATTTCTTTGTGATAATGTATTATTGTGTGATTATTACTTTAAACACAACATCCGAACCTTGCGTGATGTTGGGTTCTTACAATGGTACGTTCGTCATGATTAGATGGAAACATTGAATTCAATATTTCCACTTCCAGAACATATATATTGTGACTACCAGAATGAAATTAACAGTTGTATGTGGAAGTGTTTTATCTAATAATATGACACCATTTCACAATTTCTACATTCTACTTAATATGTAGCAAATCTTAACAGCGATTAATCATTTACTATCATACACACAATTGTGCAAGTCGTGCACTTTTTTGCCAGATGTATAACTCAAAAATGGCACCAAAAAGTAATCGGACCAGATGTTATATTATGAAAAACCACTCATACGCCCATACATATTTAGCACTTCCGGCATTTTTATTGCACTGTACGTTTATACATGTAGAAGGCTCCGAAGCTGTACTTGTCTTTGAAGCTGTTGTACCCCAGTATATAAACCAAAGTAGAGCTGCTTAGCTCTCTCTCTCACCACCACCAATTTAGACTGCTCTTCTACTGGCCCACCCTAGACAAGTACAGACCATACAGCCGCAGCTTACAATGTAATCCTTGTTGTGTTCGGATTTGTTCCTTTGGTTCCAACATACAAATCAACTCGAGATGCGGTCCTTTAGGTTTCAATCAGTTTATTGTAAAATATCATGAATATTTATCTTTCTGTGCATGCAAATAGCAAAACTGTGTGCAAGTCCCACTTAGCAGTGAGAAAATATATATACCCGAAGCAACAAATCAACCTGCAGAGGAATGAAAACGTTTATACTGATTGCTTTTGTATTGGAATACATATTTAGAAAAGGCTAATTGGACCAAATCAGTCTGGTAGATTAACTATGGATGAAAAACATTGATTTTAATGTCTATTATTTCAGTGATGATAAAATGTCCAGTAGTTCAGTCATGATAAATTTCTGTTTGCCAAATATATACTCTTTTCCTGCCCATAGAATGTTTGGTTGTACATTGTTATTTAGATGTTTGAAATTCTCAATCTTCTGCATGTTGTGTCTGTGGAAAGTTAAAAACATGAATTTCCTTGTCCATGCCAGTTTTATCTCTCAGAAAAAATACTTCAACATAAATTTTGTTCTGTCTTTGATTTCCAATTTTACCTGTTGCCTTTATTATCAGGCTTCCCAAAATATCAGTCCTTCACTCACCTTTTCATTCTCCCCTCCCTTTCTGTAGACAGTAATTCAGATGAAATTACACAAGTCTTTGTCCGACAGTTGCCTAAAACAACTCATGGCAATGTATTTAACTTTTAGCTTCTGGCTTTTGAGGCTTGTGTGGTCTTAACAAATTATGATGCCTTAAATATCTCCTTGGGTGGCCAATTGGAAATGTCAGGTAATCTGGGCACTTCTCCCCCCATCTCTTCTAGGTACTCACATTAGGCTTACATAATAACCTCTTCAGTCACCACCACTGGACTTTTATTGTTTGTGGGGTATTTTTCTAGACTTTGACATTTTCCTGTACATGTACATTATGTCCAAACAAATATTTTTGTGCAGATCATTCTCATGGCCATGCAGCAGTAACGGACATCCCAGTCAACACTTCTCATCTATTATTCCCCTTGTGTCCACAAATCTATGCAGTATAAATTTTTATCCCAACCAAATTGTCCATATCACAGATTAATTTATGCAGTGTTTATAACAACTTAGTTGGCAAGTGACATATAATTACATTGCGTTTTTGTTTTGGAATGTTAATAGGTGGAGATTCCCCTATTCTTTCAGCTTTCAACATCCCAAGAGTGGGGTGCAGCATTGCTCATGCCCCTTTGCCTATCATTGTTCTCTGAAAATTTGCAAAGTACAGTGTTCCATACACTTTGCATGGATATATACAGCCATTCTGTTTGGACATCCACACATGCATGCACACCACAGGTAGATTTCTCAATTGCACAAAGGTATTCAACAGGAATGTTAACAAAACTTTTCATGACAATTCTACCTACACACATCACCACAACTATGGGGGAACTGAGGCAGCAATTGTTCTCGGGATAATTGTTGTGGCTTTGGCAGCCATCATAATGTATCTCTACATCAAAAAGAGGAGAGATCAAGGCCTTCAAATTCTCCCCTACTTTGAAGTGAAGTATTAAATTTACAGGGAGATGTCTTTTACACAGGAGAGATATACATATAGCTGTATCTATGTATTTTTGGTTTTGTTTGTCTCAGCTGCTGCAATGTTTCATTTCTTTCCTTCACAAATACATTTTCTGCTAAACCAATTAAACTCTCTGCCAGATATATACTTTGAATTGCACACACATGTTATTTTGTATAACATATATTTGGATCTGTTAGCTCACTTATTTGTTCCAGGACCATATTTGAGAATGGATGCAAATATTAAACAATTAATATAGAACAATGCCTGGGCATGAATCTCCCATGGGATTTAGTTTGAGGAAACTTCTAGAGTCTGCATCTTACAGATTTGTCAATGAATGTGGCCTGAAAGTGGAATATTGCTACTATTTTTTTGGCTTCTTTTATGGATTTTTTGATGTTTTTGACAATTACATACTTGAAGAAGTTGGAACATATTCAGACATTAGGCTACTTTCACTTCAATTGCATTCCAGGTGTGTGAGTAACAGGGATGCAATATTCACCAATAAGACAGTTTAATTGACTCATTTTTAACCTGAAAATGTGCCATCTAGGTCAGGTGGAAATCAGGCTATTAATTTACAAATAGAACATGTTGAAGACATTTCTGACATTATGCACAATCTGTTCCCTGAAAATGATTACTTGGACATGTTCCCCAAGATTGGCAATTTCTCAGATGCTTATGATGGCCATATACTGTTGACTTGGAGTGCCTATATGAAGAATGGAAATGTGAAATTCTTTTCAAACCTATGTGCACTTGGACAGACTAAATAACAGAATATGTTTATTACATAGCATTTTTCCTGCTTGGAATTGTCCAGCTTGAGAGAAAAGATCAGACTGAATCATTAACTCTTGAATTGACAGACCACACAAACATGCACACACTATATTATATGGATATAGTTCCCACCCATGAATACTTGTGCTCAATTCATCCTGATCTAGAGCAGTATAGTATAGCTCTTTGTATTAAATGGGCTTTACATCTTTGAAACAAGTTTACAAGTTTAAAACACAGTGACTCAAAAGGTAAGATAACATACAGTAGTATTTCTTTTTTCATCGAGTAATGTCCTCAGAAACACAGCCACAAATCTAATATACAACGAGTCAGATCTTTATGGGCTTAAATGTAAGTAAGTGTGTTTTTCACACTATCTGACATCTTTCCTATTGTAGATATTCAACAGGGACATACACATTTGTTAATGAGTGAAATAGAAAAACTTCAGGGTGAAATGCCTGTGCCAAAATCCCATGCACACAAAAAACTGTTTGACAGTGGCAATTCAGTGGGCAAAAGTATTCCTGAAGATGTGTGCAACTTATGTAAATTTGATACCCCTCTCGAAAGGCAACTGAACAAATTGATCAAAGAAATAAACATTAATGAGTCTGAACACTTACACTAAGGAGTCTGATATTCTTGGAATTGGATATGTTAAAGTTCAGCAGTGTTGTTTATTAAGTTTATGAAAATGAGCTGAATAAAACCACATGTGTCAAAATACGGTATTTTATTATACAAAGTTGAACTGTTAGTACATAAAATATATGAGTGATAACCCTCCCTTTTAAGAATAATTTACCCCAGTTTGAGCAGAAATAAATGTGAAGCCATAAATGTCAGATTTGAGGCACATGCCAAAATTGACGCACACCCCTTTTTTCTGGCTGGGTTATGGAAATTTTTGTCTCACTATATATGTCACGGGAGCACCCAAAAATTTTAAAAGTTTGGCTGTCGCGATCGATGTTTCATCGATCGACTTTTGGCAAATATCTACTGGCTCGGTAGATGTGGATGAATGTCGACCGGTCTTGCATTGACTGACCTCACATCGATTGATGTGCAGATCGATTGACCCCCACCTGTACCACTGCACATATGCCAGCTCTGGTGACGTCATCTGAATGTTCCATTCGAACGTAACGTCACGTCTCGAACGTGGCATAATGATGTTGCCAGTGTGACGTCATGTTGGGTGGATTCGAAAACGCATAAAACAGCGTGTAACTAGCCTTTTGGCACGCTTTTCAGAGTAATTCAATAGATTGCATCTGTTTAGCTCCAGCACACCTTCCCCCA
>JBCAUI010519612.1:0-11980 GCA_038406195.1 Haplosyllis anthogorgicola | reverse complement strand
TTGTAAGGTCACTCGTGTTTTACGGCCACTTTTTGTTGTAAAATGTAGTGGCCGTTCAAAGCAGGTTCTACTGCATTTACATCTCTATTTAATATCTAAATGTATTGCATGTTGACTTACAATCTCTGCATAAACCCCACACAAACATAATACTTCAGTTAATTTCTTTCAGTAATAAATATACGCCCAAAATATGGTCAGTTTTAAAATAAATAAAATTACACACCTACATAAAAGCTTGATTTTATCTTTTGAACGAACTAAACAATTCATTAACTTGCATAATTATGTCCATAATTATTTCGAAGGAGGGAAATTAATTCTATGTACATTTCTACACTAAAATCATTTCATGATCTGGGATATCCCAGCAATAAATATACAGTAAATTCATTAATATATTGCCTTGTAGCAGTCACGCCTTTCTGTACAAAAATAAGCAACTGTACACTCTGTATGGGAGACTGAATTGTGTGCCTGAAATTTGTTTTTGAAACAATGGCATGTGTGCGATATACTAAGCATTAACTGCTCATCTTCTGAAGCATATGGAAATAGATTTAGCTGAAAGGTCATCATCTAAAAGCTCTGAAGCCGTCACTGAAATATGAATTCACCTGACTATATTTTTAAATATTTCTAATCTGTCGTGATATTCCTTTTGATCTACTAGTTTATATCCTGTTTATTAATGCACTCGTGGAAAAGGATATGGTTTTTGTGGAATTTTTAAAGCATCTACATATTTCGTAAACGTGTCAATACCTATGTGACACATGGCTTTGGTCCGTCTACAATAATTCTTCATTTCACTTGATACATCTTGCAACTTATTTATGCAAATCACTCATACTTAACAACAAAAACAGTGTTCAGGTCGAACAATATCTAAAATCATTATATACATAACGACACCCATCTATTTATCATTATAAGATAAGATTGTGTGTGCGAAATATTTACAGTGTTACAAAAAATGACGATGATATCTTTACATAAAACATGAAAAATAATAGACAGTAACAATTGAATTTATAGCATGATTATCTATTGACAGACTTAACAAACTATTAGAAAAACCATGGATTACCCTTCAATGAAGATGAAACATATGAGAAAAGTGGGCTGAGGAAAATAACATGATAAATGGTATGAGAAAGAAGACACAAGTGTGGATGAAAAATAAATGCAACTAAATATCATTTTGGCAGTAGAGTTCATTTTATGAATTTAACAGGCGTAAACACAAAATAATGAATGATGATATATCATGCGTAATTATGAAGGAATTCATTTTTGGTGATGTAGAATGATAATGCTCCCTTGTATGGCTGGGAATCTCTCGTTTTACCTCTTTACCGACTTGATTGATACCTTGTCGTTCTGAAATAAGAATGAAAATGCATGATTTGTGTGTTGTGTATGCAGGGTTCCCTGATTCTCCCCAATCTCTCCAGTATTTTCTAGCCTTTTCCTAACACGCAATAATATTTAAATTTTATTTGCAAAAGAAAAAAAAGAAAAAAAGAAGGCTTTTCCACTCATCACTGTATTAATATTAACAATGTATCACATGCACGCGAGCTGCAAGTAAAATGAACTTGTGAGGACCACTGATAGGCATTATGCTGAATGGGGTTGTAAAACATTTCAGTCCATATACATAAATAGATTTCCAGAATTTGGAAGAACCATGGTACCGTAACAGATCTTAGGATCTTAGAATTTCGGCGATACATGAAACTTAGGTTGTAATACATTTTATCATACCTGCACTGATGCAATTAGGTTGTATTTCATTTTATCATACCTGCACTGATGCATCGATACCCAAGTCCTTTAACTGTTGGTTGTCAGCTAATCCTTCCAGCTTTGTGCTACCGATCAATTCCTGATTTTCAGTGTTGTTTTCGCAGAGGTTTCTAATGGCAAAAATTGCCCACTGCTGCAAGACTGCAAACTGGTTAAGGTGTCTAACACAGCAATGGTATCTAATGCAATAACGTAACATTTAACAATAGCTAAGAATGAAATTTTAAGGACGACACGTGTTTTTGATTACAACAAATGGCTGGATGTGGTATCACGAAATAAAGACAAGAGTATCTTTGAATTTAACCGATAGGGGAGGCGTGTTGTTGTATCAGACAATAAAAGAACGTCTGTTACACTACACTAACCCCACTCTACTTATATTACAAATTAAAACCGTACTAAAATGTATTCGATTTTCATACAGTGGACAGCCAATAAGAAAACGGGTTTCAGGAAAGGATACATGGATTTTTAGCGTCTATATTTGTGCTTTCCATGATGAGCTGTACTCCTCCCATCTCTCGAATCTACAATACCCAAAATATGCAACAATTTATAGTCAAATCATATTGTCCATATTTTCCAACCTAACTATCTGAAATGCATAAAGAGGACATGACAAAATAGAACATACCTTGTCCTGATTTGTTCTATTTTTGTATACCAAGTTTCCGATGAGTCTGATTACATCTCGTTTCAAGCCAAACACGGGATTGTTTTTGTCTATGCTACCTTCTTGTGCAAGCTTACTGGCCGGACTAAAGGCGTTGTCACCTTGTTTGCCAATCATTGTCATCGAATGAAGCAAATCTGTAGTTCCAAAATTACAAAGATTAATTCATTTCTCAAAAGGGTGAGAATGGACTACGATAAAAAACATGAAACAAGAAAAGACCATTTGACTTTCTCCTGTGATAATAAAATGATGTCCAATTACTTAAAACGTATATGTTAACACTGTAATAAAACCAAACCGCTTACTGGTGGTAACTTTGAGGAGTTCTGTGTCACTTTGCAGTTGGTCTCTATATTGTGTTGATAACGTTGCTGATATCAAGGCCCACAACATGTTTACCACTGCCTGATTTTCCTTCAAGAGAAATATACACCATGACAACGAATTGTAGCTTTATGACTCTTTATAATTATGCACAAGTGAAATTATAAACTGCAATACTTTCATGCATTATTCGAACTGCAAATGTAAATTAACTTGAAATGCAGTAAATTTATAAATACATGAACACTGTATTAGGATATGTCATAAATCTGCTATTTGCTAAAACTGAGACATCCCCCTCTTCCTAATATTTTCTTTCCTGGGAGGGGGAGAAATCCTTCTCTAAAGGTGTTAGTATAAAGGGAAGTTACAATTTAAAACGCTTTTAATTCTGCAGTTATATCATTTTCGACTTATCACTTGGGTCGATAACCTTGAGAGGCACTCTTGAGTTACAAAAGCATAATTCTGCATTTTTATTCATTTTCGAGGCATCACTTGGGTCCATAACCTTGAGGGGCACTCTTGAGTTACAAAAGCATAAACACTGAACTACATACTGGCTTTTGATAATCCTTTTCACTCTTGCCGAGATTGAGAATTACCGCTGAGTTCTTTTTGAATTCATCACATATAAATGTTACATTACTGCTTTCCACTCGCAGTTCATTTTGTGTATCCTTTGCTTGACCATTACGACCATCTTTGTCTTCCAACACTTGGAGTTTTTTATGGATAAATCCTAATAGCAGTGACCTGAAAGGTAATATAATTTTTTTTTGATAAAGTAATTAACAGTAGAATCTTAAGTTAACTTTAAGTTTCGTTATAGTTTTCTCTGCTGGCAAATGGCAAGAATTTCGCTCACCTTTCTTTTTCTGCATAAAACTGGTAACCTTTCGTCAAGAATGACTTATTTGCGAGCAGTTTCTCCAATATGTACAACCTGAAAATGCACCACGTTTTGTAACGAACGGCATCAAAATATCTTTACCCCGGAAATAATGATACTTGTACAGTCGGACCCCTCTTGGAAGGACACTTTGAATTTTTGACTTAAATGTCTGCCAATGGGGTGGTTTCCTTGCAAGAGGGGTCTAATGGTTGGGACTGGCTTTGTACACAAGCATTTGGATCAAATATTAAGGCACAAAATGGGTGTAACAGATAGACATATCTCAATGAAACATTAGACTTTAAACAAAGATTTATTATTATTATTATTTGAAAATGATCATTTTGGTTTGTAAAGGTTGGCAATGATGCCTTTTGACATTATGTTAATGGTCACAACATTTCAATATTTAGGGGTCTTTGTCCGTCTGTTAGCTAAAATTAGGTGTCCGGGGACCATTCTTCGCATGGTGTCCGTGAATTACATTAAATTCAATAAAATTTTGAGCCAAACTGTGCAGGGATGGCATGGTGTCTGTCCAAGCCGAGGTCCGTCCAAGAGGGGTTCGACTGCACCAAGAAACATTATATGACACGAATTACCTGACCAAAGTACTTAAAATTAAATCGCCCAAAACACTAGTGATCTCTTTGCTTAATAAACTTCTGTGGTTGAATTTAAAGTGACTGCTATGAACTCTGGGTATAGGTGGGAGCATCACATTTCATAGTCCACAAATGTGACTCAGTCCTGAATATAAAGTCTTTTTGGGTCTAAGGTATTAAACCTTGCCATCATCGTACGATTAATTTTAAATCGGGCCATACTTCACATCACTAAATTATGGCTTTAATACTTGAGGTATTATATTTTCTGACTAACTAAAACTGAATCAAGAACAAAATAATTCAAACACCATTGTAAAGGAACAAAGTTTCACCATACTTACAAGTGTTGGATGAACAATGGTGTATTGTCATAATCATTTCTGGATAAAAAATCACTGGAACAAGACCCTTCGTGATAAAAATCACCCACCAATAAATGAAAAGGTATTCTTCCACAATTACAAAAAGAAAGTGGCCAAGAGACGGTTATTGGAATCAAACACGGCTCATAAGAAAAACATATAACACTTACCCCCACTCTGTTTCTGACTTTGCAAAATGATTCAACACTCCTGCTACTACTTCTGCACCGTCTTTCGTGGTCATGAGATCACCCAGGTTGCTCGGTGTTAAACACGTGTATATAAGCATACACGTATAATTTGCTAAAGTTGTATCTTCGGTGACAAGTAAAAGCCTATCCAATAGAAAGGATGCATAAAGACACAATTCGAAGATGCTATCAAAATCGTTTACAATACAGTATGAGACGACTTTCAACGAGTAGAAAAATAATCTAAAACACTACATTATGTCATGGTATAATCGGTCCGACATTTTCTACAATTTGTAAACCTTGAGGAGGTTGTAGGTGCACAGGTGTTATTATTTACATAATACATTACTTAAATAAACTGGAAGCCTTAAAGGATCACAGTCTTATATGTGTGTTAAATAGGTCTCATGAAATTTAGTTTTAATGTTGGTATTTATCACAAAGTACTACCATGCGTTTCAAACGAGTGTTTACCAGTAGATCTATCAAGCTTTGCACCCACCTCAACGAAAAGAAAACTGACTCCCAAACAAGTGTTTTGCTCTCATCAAATCCTGCTGCTGCGTTACCAAGGAACTGCACTGCACACCGCAAACACTGCACAACTGAAAATTACGAGAACCAATGCAGATTGATATGTCTTCTCAATTCCACATTACCCTGTTGAGTTTCGAAGCAATTAGCAACGTTCAATTAGTTTAACTAATAAATGTTAAGGGCATACCTTCTGGACAAGTCAAACTGCCTTTCGACGAGCTGACCAAAGTCATTATCGTGCCTGCTGTCACCCGGTAGAGTCCAGGAGTTCTAAACAAAGATCAATGTGTAAATAATATGTGTACTGTTGTGGGGGGAAATGCTGCTTCATCTATTGCTAACATTGTGACCTCTTCCATTTACAACCAAGCCAATAGCTCTGTGGAGCTATCTTCCAACTTGAACAAAATGGGTACATAACAATGCATTAAGTTATTTTGTAAATACATAAGTTGCATACTTCAAAACTTCTTCTTGATTTCTCTTGCAACCAGCACAAGCGTTTCTCAAACTTCTGAAACATTCTGTAGTCAGTTCTACCATGTGAACTGTTTTGTCACTTAGTTTATTCTTATCATCTTTCAGCTTTGCAAACAGGGTGTGTGAAAATCTTGCCAGGATGGATAGCATATCAGGAAAAACATAGTCTGGCAAGGTATCCCTGAAATTATACGATACGTCATAATAGTTGCAGATAACGTGTGAAAAATGTCGAGTTTATGTTAGCAGTGTCCAAAAGACAAGCAAAAATAACGATGTTTTGGAAATCATCTGGAAGAAACTTGAAATGGAGCACTTTCTTTCATATCTGTTGATTGCTTCTTTCGTTTCCCATAAAATAAGCTCTAAAGCACACTGTTCATACTAAACTCGAAAGGAATGAATCTCTTCGGGCATTTGTTATCGAGTGTATAGCTGCTGAAATGCTGTTGTCGACACTGAATCTGGGAAGGTTAATTTCCAGGGTACAGCTTCAAAACGTCTCATGTAGTTCCAAAATTCGCATAAATCAAAATAAAATTAAACTCCACATACAAAAACTATAAATACTGCCATTACGTGCAAAACCATGACGATTCTGCACATGAAACTGAAGTTTGCTTAAACTTATCAGGATGTTTACTGTGAAAAGTTTGTAGAAAATTTAAACTGGTGTCACAAACTTGGTAAACTTTACCTGTTTTGTGCATTTTTCAGGGAATCTGTTAGGCTTTTTAGGATCACGATCAGTTTATCCTTCGATCGCACTATATTTGAAATGTCTAAATTTTCTGGACGGGTGCTATATTCGTGAAAGTTTTCGGCGACGCTCATGATTACCCGCGTCCACCATGGGCGCTGCCATTAATCCCTACCCCGGGCTCGAAAACAAGCTTTGACCTCATTGGTCAATATTCCCGAAAAATATAAAAACGCTGCGCTGATTGGTCCAATTTCCAAGGACTACTTCCGGCCAAAAAGCTGAAGGATGGCACATTTCACAAAACTCAAAGTAAAATAGGTTTTTATTAATTTGAACGTAAAGAAAAATATGTTGCGCGATAGTTATAGGTCCTATACTATTTACGAAATAATATCTGTCAGTTCTAAAGAGTTGTTAGGGATAGCATGCTCAATAAAATTGAAAACTTAAAGAATTTCATTGGACTATGGATCACCTTGCATCATGATCATGCAACCCTGGTCCTGATTATACAGAGTCCTGAAAGAATAAGTTATGTAACGTCGGAAAGAGGATCGGTTTGGCCCCATTCCTAAAGTAGGTTCCATGAAGAGAGATGTATGTTTATAAGCTTAACATACCAGTGGTCCCCACATGTGTCTTTGGCTCACTTTTGAGTACATGTATATTTTTGTGTGCATGTAGGAGTTCTGCCTGCGATAATCAATTGTTATTTCAACATTCATTCAATTCTTCACCGTGGAGATCACGGAATATATAAAATGCATGATCTCACTGCAATATTAATCAAATTTAATGAAGACGTTTCTTTCATTTAGGGATTGACAGCCCTGGTAACAGGTGGAGCCTCTGGCTTGGGTAGAGCAACGGTTGAACGATTTTTAGGAGCAGGAGCACGAGTTGTATTATGTGACTTGCCGGAATCGGAAGGGCCTCAGGTTGCCAATGCTGGTGGTGATCAATGTGTGTTTGTACCAACGGACGTGAGTACTTGGCATTATGTAATCCGTATGCATGAAAGAGCAGGGACTCTGGCAGATGTTCCAGGATAATAGCAGTGATGGATCCAGGATTGCCCGTAGGGGTGGGGCACTTGGTCTGTAGGGGGTGCCAACCCAATTTTCACCTATTTTTGTCCAAAATTTGATAAAACTACAAGAAATGTGAAAAATATTACGGCTGTAGTAGGGGGGGGGCGGGGGTGGGGGAGGGGGAAGAGAGAGTGTGCCACCTATGCCCCCTTCGATCCGCCAATGAATAGATATGGAACAAAAGAAAATAGCGAATAATTTATCTTTTTACATATAATCTGCAAACGCCAATTTAGAAAATCACAAGATAGTGGGGAAATAACGATATAAAAGTATAGAACAAGTGTTTTCACTTTTAAAATCACCGTTGAGATTACTTAATTGCTTACAATATTTGGCAGGTTACCTCGGAGGATGATGTAAAAACAGCAGTTACAACAGCACGAGAAAAATTTGGGGAATTAAATGTGGCCGTTAACTGTGCAGGAATCGGTATTGCATTGCTAACATACAACCATAACAAGGACCGCATCCACAACCTGAAAGAATTTGAAAGAGTGATTCGGGTGATTGTACATTTTCCACTTTGGTGTAGTATACATCTGTAGGGATGAAAGTAGTTGTATTAGTGATAGATTCATCCGTAATAAAGTAGAAAGCCCAGAGTTGTTTACCGGGAGATTGTTAAATCGTTAAGAATAAATTACTTGTCTATGCACTAAAATATGGCACACTTCATTTTATAGGTATCAAGTCATGTACATAGAACTGTAAATAAAGGGTGTTAGTAGTCAAAAGCAGAATTATTTTGTTATGCACGTACGATTAAAATATATAATTTTAGGGCAAAATGTGCAGGATAGTTCATTTGACTTGTATCACTTTAATGCTATTTTTATATTTTTTTGCTTTACAGGTAAACAGTGTTGGGTCATTTAATGTAATACGCCTTGCAGCTCAGATGATGAACAAAAATGTACCAAATCCAAACAATCAAAAAGGGTGTATTATTAATACTGCTAGTGTGGCTGCATTTGAAGGTAAATTTTTGAAACATGTTTTACCAGTTACCTAGAAAGCCTCAAAAAGTAGGAAAAAGTAGGAGACTTGACACCCTATCAATTTGGTACCTCTTTCAAGGTGCTGCAACTAATAGCTGCAAAGTTACAGTCAATTTAGTAAGTCACACTCTTTCATGCATACATGTACAGGTTATGTTGGTAATTTTTTTTTTCATGTAAGAACCAGGTGAATTTTCGAAACTACCCCTTTGTTATATTTTAACCAAATATATTTCAAGGTCAACGTGGGCAGGCAGCATATTCAGCAAGTAAGGGTGCCATTGTGGGTATGACGCTGCCAATTGCAAGAGATTTAGCATCAATGGGTGTTCGTGTGAACACAATAGCACCAGGTACATGTAATAAATTTACGTACATATTAAGATTAAGTTGATGTAATGACATTCTGCAATATCGATATGAAATTTTCAGTAGGAATTCTGCCAGTGCCAGTGTTCTTTTTCTAACATCACTTTTTAGTTTTGAGAAATCTTGATTCTACATGGTAATAAAACGTGCAGCTTGAGTATTATACTGCATACACATTACATAGAAGGAAGGCAATACATGGGAAAAGTTTACAAACAATGTGCCAGTAATTCAGCTTGCATCTGTCGTTTCTTTATCACTGCACTATTTAAGTTCGATGAAAATAATACCCCCTTTTCAACTTTCACAAACCATTTCATTATTCTTTTTCAGGTCTTTTTGACACACCTTTACTCGCCTCACTACCGGACAAAGTTCGAAATTATTTAGCATCAACTGTGCCATTTCCCGAAAAGCTGGGTCACCCGGATGAGTATGCTCACTTGGCACAATTCATTGTAGAAAGTCCATATTTAAATGGAGAGGTAATTCGATTAGATGGTGGGCTAAGAATGCAACCTTAGTTTAATTGTGCCAAGTACAGTATTGTTAAACATTAACATTTATCATATTATTGAAATTATGTCAGAAATTTCAGTCTTTGTATCACAGTTGCAAATCGATTTTAACATAGACTTTATGAATAAAAACACGTTAAATACACAAACACAAAATTATTTTTTATTCACAGCATTATTAGGTTCAACCTATTCCAAATTGTTCCTGCCTTGAAATTATAATTTGTGACATTGTGTGATGCAAAAAGATCGAAAGAAACTTTTAAAAAGCCTTGAGTTGCAAGGAAGTGTGAGATACAATTCTACTGTACACCAAATTATTACACAACAAATTCTCCTGTTTGTTCGATTGACGTAGGTGCTTGAATGTTCGGTTAATTAATCCGTTATCTAGATTTAAATTTAGTTCTGTCAACCACACAACGCACTTGAAACATAAATTGTATGTACATGTGCAAAACCATGAGATGCTTACTCAGAAACATAGGAACTTCCACGGCATTTAGCCACAGCTAGAAGCCCATATGGTATACACATATTATGCATGCAAATAAAATATTTATCTTCTAGTACAAACCATTGAGGTAATTGCAGCATCATGGATATCAAGAATAGGCAGTGTAATGGTCACAATTGTATACATAAGTCACACACTGCATTGCGAATAAATTATCCCTGACAATTCTTTCTCAAGAATCATTTTTATTAATGGTCTACTAAAAACTTAAACCCGATACATGAATTTTGATGAATGCATTGTGTACAGTTATAACCGTGCCATAAGAATTCCTGTTGTCCATGCGCAATCTTAAAATGACGGTTTTGGGGCCAAAAATTGGCTTGAGTAGTCGTAATGATCCTGAAAGTATATTGTAAAAAATGTATACATTGATGTTTCTCATATTTTTTGGTGCTTGTCTCTTAAATTTGTTATTGTACATCATTCAGTCCACTGTTTTGTCAGATACAAAGTTATAAATGAAGGCCGTTGACCAACGTCCAGTCTATGGAATGAAACTTCATGACGCTTCACCAAATTTGACACCTCGTGACACTTTTTGGTGGGAAAAGTCATGTGACTGCATTCTGGTGGAATCTTTCTAAAATTATCATCTAAATATTGGATATTCTTGTATTCTACTCTGATTTGCATGTATATTATCATTGAAAGTTGGGATTTAGCACTAATACAAATAATTGCAGGTATTTTGAGATTAAACCCACTGTCTATTTTTGAATGGGGACACCCCCTGGGTGGTACCCCACCCCATGCCACCCCCTACCCCCAACCCTAAAGTGGGATGACTGGATGGCTAGTTATTCAGGTGGACGACCACATAGTCTTATTGAATTTCATTCGATGGACAATCAGTAAAGGATCGATAAGTTAGCCCATTTAAACTTTTGTCTGATTAATATACTTGTATTTTAACCATTTAGTGCTTAAAGTGTATTAAGTTGTAATGTACATGAAAAGCTCAGAGTGTATTTTGTCGTGATGTGCCAGAACAGCTCACAAGTGACGTTTGACATATATATGCTGTAAATGCTCACACCATACTGAACTGTAATTCTCATTAGTGACACTTTATTACTCTTCTGACTGCCCTAATTGCCTGCGCTTCCTTTGTACTTCCTTGACCTAGATATTTTGTGTTTATTACAACCATGTCTTCCATCAAGATATTTGCTACATGTTCAGCCAAAATTGATGATTTCCTGGATAGTATTAAATACATCCACTCAAGAGTTACAGTAAAACATCAGTTTTCAAGAAAGGAAAGGGTACATGTATACATATTAAGATAAAAAGGAAGAAATTCCAGTTGTGGGAAACGATAAGTATTTTGTGTTCTAAAAATAGAAAAACAAACAGACTTAGACATGCTGGATAATTATATTGCATTCAAAGAAACACTGATACATGCACTTTATTTGAGTGCATAACATGGCTTCAGTTTTTGACTTTTCTGATTCTGACAAATCAGATTTAGAATCACAGGATTCCAAAATGATGATATTGAGCAAACTGAAAGACAATTAGACATTGTACTGAACTCAGTTGAATCAACATTAGAAATAGATTTAGACGATGATCTTTTTGCTATATCAAGTTCAAGCAGTGATACCAACTCTGATGTCAATCCGAATGAAATTGACAACTTGTTGGATAATTTAGACAATTTATCTGATGACAATGTGCATTCACCAGTGATTCATCTTGATCGACAACTCCTGTTAGCACTCCAGGTGAAGAAATTGACACGGATAACACAGACGAGGATAATAATGATAATGATAGTGGCAATGAAGAGAACAATGAATTAGAGGATGATCTGTCCATTGATTTAGATAGATTGAGTGAGCAAAATGGTAATGGAGATGACTTGTTTAATATCCTGAATTG
>JBCAUI010519601.1:0-11981 GCA_038406195.1 Haplosyllis anthogorgicola | reverse complement strand
CCCCCCCCCCCCCCCCCCCCCCCCCCCCCCCCCCCCCCCCCCCCCCCCCCCCCCCCCCCCCCCCCCCCCCCCCCCGAGGCCATCTTGTGTTGGTGACCTGCAAACCTAAGGTCAACGGAAATAGCACATACACTAGCAAACAATTAATAATCACACAAATGTGTGTTCATGCTGTTAACACTGTAGTTTACCATATCAATTTACTGGAAAAATATATTAGATTAACAAGTTTACTTGTTATTCTCTTCTGGAATTGCATCAGATAAATGTCATTATGACCCGTTAAGATTATACAGAAGATCGTACCACGTATGCCCTTGAGGACTATTCTTGACATCATACGCTTAAACTAGTTTACTTCAATAGAACATCGGTCAATATGACGTTTGACCAGAACAACAAAGATCCTGTAGCGGTATTTGCACAAACGATCATCATCGGAAAAACGATTAACGTATTTCTGCGCTTTCAAGTTAAAGCTGGGGTTCCACTATAATTACTCAGAAAAAAACATTAAATTTAAACGCCTCCCCAAACAAATAAATGATTTGTGCACTGTGCTTTTCATGTTTGATATATTTGACAACACATGGTTCTTAATTGCAAAAGGTGTGAATGCCAATTATATTTGATCAAATTCCACTTTCCAGCTCTCTAGAGGCTACACAAAGGACAGCCTGCGAAAGTAAATCTGAGTCATTTCTTTTGTGTCTTTCCTGGAGTGAAAACCTCAATATGCACGCTCAATATACAAATGACCCATGCTGCTTCTCCTTCTTCTGGCTCTAGACTGAAGAATGAAATGCTCTCTCTTCCTTAAAATAGGGCTCATAAAGCTGGGATCTCCAGCTTTAAGAAATTCAATTCCCCATGCATTGACTTTGTGTGATCCGGAGAAGAAAAAGTGTAACTCAACCTTGGAGGTGTTTGTTGTATTGATATATAATCCTAAGAAAAACTAGTTTTATTGTTCTAGTCAACACCAGAATCATTGACTAACACTCTCAAGTTGCTTACTCACTTTCCAAGTTTTAAGAAATATTGGAAATCTGTCATTAGTCTATCACGCGAAGCGTCGATAGACTTCTGTGAACGGCAAGGTGGTATTGCTATGAAGTCAAAAATTGAGGACCAGGTGTGGGGATGGACCCCCCCCCTCCCCCAGGTGAGGATGAGGTGTTGGGGATGAGGTGTGGGGATGGACCCCCCCCCAGGTGAGGATGAGGTGTGGGGATGAGGTGTGGGGATGGACCCCCCCTTCTTCTTACTACTTTTATACCTAACAGGTAAACTGTGTTATTCCATGCGTGATAGACATTTTACCCGGGTAATTCTCTCGTTTATTGTTTGAAGATGACTAATAAACTTCCAGAATCCGATGAAGCAGCTAAATCGGATACCTACACTAAACTATATCCAGCTGTAAACATGTAAACATTTTAGGTTATTTAGAATTTATAAAATTATTTTCTGATGTGATGACTTTTAAAATATATATGTAAAATATTTTACGTATTTTAATTACAAAGCTTGGATCCTTCGGTTCTTCAAGAGATGCCGCCACAATTTAAATCTTTTAAACTTTTTACAAGAATAGTGGAAGGAAAAATAATTCCTCCCGAAACAATAAATATATAACACAAGTATGTTTCGTGTACTTTATTTTTGATCTTGAAATAGTTGAAACAAATTAAATCAATTAGATCTCAAACACGAATACATTATAATCCTTTCATTTAAATCATGTTTTCACCAAAAACAAATCAATTATGCACATCATGGTAATAGTGTAGGGTATCTTCGCTAGTAATGAAAAGCTGGGTTAAATTTCTGATAATTATTTTAAATGATGGAATGATACCTTAAAAGTATGACATTATTTCATTGTAATAATGTATAGTGTTTGATTTCCAATTGATAAGTTTGAGTTAAAATGCGTGATTGCTATTTGATACTTGAACGGCAGAAATGAAAATTCTTCAGAAATCGTGTCAAGCGTTTTGTTAAATCATACTGCATGGGAACAATACGTAAATGTCAAATCCATTTACAATAATGTGATATGTCATAAAATCGAAATAATAACTATTGGGTATTTAAATGTATGTAAATGGCCAGAAGTTTTTTAATCGGCTGAATACATATACTAAAAGAGGGTTCAACAAGACACATAAATCCTGTTCCAATTAGACTTCAATCGATTAAAAAATATATTATAAAGTCCATTTCTTTTAACAAAATACACAACAAAGAAGGAAATTCTAATAACTTAGGAACACAGGTAAATGGTAACATTATGTTGTTCGCAAAATGTTCTCAAATAAAAGTATTCTTGAGTTGCACAAAAGGGTAATTGGACAATCAGAATAGTTAAATATCAGTGGCACAATGTAAAAATTAACCTGGCAATTTTCACTTGACAAAGCAGTGAAGATGAGTAATGTATTATTTTCCTTTAGCAGGATGAACAGTTCCTGTGGCATCATCTCACCAGGAAAATGATGGCTATTTTCTGTCATTTTCTTAGTTTGAAATTGATAGTTCTTGTGTGAATGATCAAAAATCTTTCCTTTGTTTGAAGGATAAATTGGATCGTACAAGGAAACGTAATTGCGTTGCCGTACTGAATCATCCACTGAATGCAATTTTACTGTATTAATCTCACTTCTTGAAATATCTTTTTTTACATACTCCGATTATGTAGGAGATAATCAGCATATTGATAATTACACTGATTGAAAAACGACTTAATTAATATTAAAGGATTAAACATAAAGAAATAGATCAACAACACCTGAAATTACATGTACTCAAATACATTTCGACTCTGCGCTATTAACGCCCATAAATAGACATGAAATTTTGTTATCACAAAATTAATAAATACAATATGCATCTCCTGACAAATGCAAATATTTTGAACCTATTGTCATGATTATCTGAAAACAAGAATTCACAAAATCTAATTCTGCCTTAGACGTGACTAATTGCATTTTAATTGCATATTTCGGAGTGAATTATCTTCAACGCGGAAAACATGAACGCGAATTAAAGATTTCGAAAGTAGATTCTCGAAAGGATCTGTTGTTTTATGGACAAGTGTAGCTTTGTCAAGTTTCGGCAAGCTAATATTAACATCAACACATAAAGATACAAATATAGTTCTACAACAGTCTTTTAAGGCTCATTATTCATTTAGAAACAATAGCTCTTCATGCTGTACTTTCGTTGCAGTCATCAGCAACACGGCGTGCATTTTTATTCTTCTCCAATTGAAGAGAAATTGTTTAAGAAGACGCCTCAGGTGTCATGAAGCTATTTTTCATCCTATTAGATCATGTCAGTCTTATAATTAGTTAATAAATGATTAGTGATCAGAAGGTCTTATAATTTCTTTCCCAAACTCTGTTTCCATCTTTAATTAGACACAATACAATTTGCTTATGAATGAGAAATGAGACAGTTTAAATACTTGTTAAGAAACATAACAGCTTTAAGATGTGCCTAATGATTCCTAATTACGATTTACAGAGACAATTAAAGCTTGCCTGAAATGTTGCCGACTTTTAAAAAGAAATGTGAAAGATGTGAAAGATTTACGTAAAAGGGTTGTTTCCTTAAAGTTATGAATTGAAGCTATGACTTTAAACAAACGCTCAACGCTAATTTACAAGAATTTCTTGAGTGCCACTCAACATTGCTTTAATAACTCAAAACGTAGAAACCTTATGTATTTCTATCAATGTACAGAGAAATTCTGGTTGAGCCATGGCTTTAAATTATTTCAATGACGAATAGATTACAAGAGGATTTACTCATGGGACAGTTGCGTTAAGTTTACCATCATCAAGGTATCACGTTCTATGGGCTCTATCACGGTTCACAGGAAAAAATTGAATCGAACAAATCAAGAAATTCCTATAAATTTCGGAACGTACAGAACAAAAGAGAAAACACAAAAGTTCCATGCTGTGCTTTTGATGTGCTATTGTTTCAAAACTGAATAGAATTTCTTGATTTGATTTATACAAACGTGCACAACATTTGCACTGTATATTATAATGTAGCAGACTGTTCACTTAAGATTTGATATGTTCGCAACAGCATCTATTGGTGCGAAATGAAGTAATCACATTTGAGAATTGTACGGACTGATGACCTCGGATGGACGAAGCACCGCATGGGCAGAACCCTCATGCCACATGTACTGGACCTTTCATCATTACCGGAAATACAAATACAAATTTGCGTTACTCTTGTCATGGCCAAAAATTCGAATGTCGCTAGAGTTTCTGGTGGAAACAATTACGTTAAAATTGCGTATGTCGATGTTGACGGGATTATGAGTGCCATTGTACTCACACTACGCTTTAAACTTACTGTAACAATTTACTGAAGTGTTTGTATTGGATACAGAATGCGATTGTTACGACATTGTTTCAATTGGGAAGAGTAAGAAAGACAATTAAACAAGTTAAATTGATTTTTCCTCCTATTATTCTAATTTTATTTTTTAAGCAATGTTGCGAACTAAATTTTCCAAGGCGCAAAGAAAATAGCCCGAATGTCGCTCACGTTTGTTGTGTAATGTTACCTTCAATTAACAACGAAAGACGCTTTTGAAATGAGAGAGCAGATATTCAAATTGCAGCGTATAATTTGTTTTAATGAGGTTGTCATTTTCCATTTCTGCAGAGAGATGAGAAGAGAAAACTTTAAGTTATTTAGAGGATATGTGTGTTTTAATTTAGCGTTAAATAAACGCTTCTAATGTTGTCGCAACACAAGTGCACAGAAGACGCGAATTTGAAGGATCATTGTTTTACAACTAAATTCAAAAGTACCATTGACATATTACCTGCTTTAAAATGGAGAAAAAAGAGGCTTATTAAATGTGCAAAAGCTGAATTATGGCTTTAAGAAGTAACTAATTGCCTTTTAATTACATTTCCCCAGAAGCAATTACAAGCTGTAACGCAGTGGATCCGCTTACAAAGAAATGAGAAAATAATTGTTCAATTTGTTAAAGCCTGTTAAAACATTTGCTCATTTTATGACATAAAACGTATTACATTTCAGTACTTTTTTCTGTAACGATTTATGTTTTTTCGCATGCGCTTTATTCACATTTCCTTGTGTTCTTAATGTAAATGTTTTAAAGAATTAATTTACGAATTAAGTTACGAAATGTATTTGTAGGCTTCGGTAGTTTAATTGTTTTAGATGGGACAAGTCTGATATGTATATTAAGGCTTCGGTAGTTTAATTGTTTTAGATGGGACAAGTCTGATATTTAAGTATTAATAGGCACGGGTATGATCCATTATAACTGTACACGTATATTTCACTTGAATTCAGTTTGTAAAGGTGAATACTGATTTACATTTCACTAGGAACCAGTTCCACCGACTAATCAGTTCAGTAATGGTGGTATTTGGAAAACATTTAAAATTTCACATTGCATTAACGGCTCTCAATCCATATCACATTTGCATGATTAAATACCAAGTAAATCATTAATTCAAAGCAGGCAGTTGGTCTTCAAAACATACATGGAATATTATAAATAATTGCCTTTACGTTATCTGTTAGTAATATCTGCATAACACCTATCTGTATGTATTATGCAAAACAAGGGATTGGAAGAGATTATTTCAATAATTGCTTGCTAATATCTTTGACAGGAATCTTAATGTTTGTGCATAGATAATTACTGCTGCGATAATCAAATATGACAGCCAATTTGCATAATTCTTGCTTAAATAGGCAAACCATTAGCTGAAATCTAAAAAATCCAGACAAGAACCAGAAAAATAGTCCCTATTTTTTGTACTCGTCTGATTAGCATACGATGCTAATTTATCAAAGTAATATGGATACTGTTTCTTTTATTTCATATTGTATATCCACCATGATTAATATGAAAACTTAGTGTAAAAAGATACTTAGCTGAATTGAAATTCAATTAAAATTATAGAACCAATTTAATTCAAGGACAGAGGGAATAAAATAGCACCATTAATCTGAATTAAATTAAGCACGTGTATTCTCTTATGAAAGGTATTGTGACACTAAAGCGACACGAGAAACACTTTTTCTACGTCTGGAACGTTATGATTTACACGATCGCTGTGCATCTATTCCGGAAAAGAACAGAATGCGGTACAGTCGATGATTGTTCCATTCAGAAAAGCTTTGAAGCTAACTTTCGGTTTCAAGTGGTTAGATAGATAAACTGGTAGATCTTTATCGATTTGGAATAGAAAATGTTGATAATTTAAGTCTATTTTACAAGGCCATTGTGTAGTAAGTAGCTAAGTCTAGGGTGCGTGTTATTGGCTGTCTAGCCTGCTACGTACTGCTTAGTAGGTGTTATCTCTAAGGCCTCATGGGCTCTAATGGCCTCTCCGCTTAGCTGTGGCTGTTAGCTAAAGGGTATAAGGGGTGGAGCTTACGTGCGTAGCCTGTAATATCCCCAGCATGCCCTGCTGAATTATGCATAAAAATGGGTAAATTGGTATTTGCATATTTTTACGCAAAAATTTAGCATAATAATTTAAATATTGCATTAATATTTAAAATGTTTTTCTAATCTTTAATTAGTGGGTTAATATATAATATGCGTAATGCCTCTGCATAGCAGTTTCTTGTAACAGGCCTTGTATTATTTTCTTGCATTAATATAATGCGCCTGTGTATTTATTATTTATATACAATATATCATGAAAATAATATATATCCTAATAATAGTAATCTAATGTGTAATGGTAGCTATTTGTCTTATATAATTCTTATAAAAGTGTTTATATTATATAAATCATATATATTTATCAATATGTGTATATATATAATGGTTAAATATACGTCTCCTTCGGACATTGGTATCATTTATATCTAAATACATTTAAACATAGTAAAGTAAATATATGTTAAAGTGATAACATTTTGTGGATCCATCTGAAAATGTTCATATAATATATAACAATGTAATAAAAGTATACAAGTATTTATATACAGTTTTAACATATGTAATGTCATTCAATATGTGTATATATTTCTTATCATTAGTTCGAACTGTTGTATATATTGCCGATTGTTCATTGAATTTTATTGGTAATTTGGTGGATGGTCCTCATCTTGCTCATAAGGTGGCTCTGCTGCTGCTGGAGCTGGGTGTATTAACTGTTGTTCATGTTTTATGTCCATTATTTGCTCAAGTAAGCATCCCATTACTCTTATGTTGTAATGTGCATGTGGTCTGATCCTTGTAAGTTCTCTTTCTTTGAAGAGGGATACCCAACCTTTTCGGGGCCAGTTTGTGGCTGTTCCTGAATTGTCTTTCAGAATTATTTTCTGCCAGTCTATGTCCATTTGGTAACAGCAGCAACAGAAGGGGGTGAGAGATATGGCTCTGAAGTTTGGATATCTTGTAATTGTTAGTTGTGATGGGTAAAATGGTACGCTGGCATAGTGCACCCATATGGTTTGACTGGTGTCAATGCAGGTAATTTCAACAAAAATGTCTGTTCTGGCTGTTCCTCTGAGAATTCTGCTTAACAGGTATATTGGGAAGCCTGTTCTGATGATATCAGATTTGTTTCTGCACAGTTTGTAAAGTTTGTAGATGATAAAAATGACCATCATTAGTATGCCAATCATCATGATGGATAGTGAACCTGCAGTGAGTCCGGGATCTTCGTGCACTTGTTGATGTTTGTTAGGATCTGTAGGTAATGTAAATATGGGCTGTACCATCGGCATTGCTTTGGCTTTTGGCACTATAACATAATTGTTTTCTACTGGTAGTTGGGACATCATATAAGTGAATGTACTCTCAATATATCTTTGTTTGCCACACACCATATTGTGATGGCAGTTAATGCCATTATGCCTAATGCTATCGAGATCCATGATAGGATGGTGCTGCATTTTTCCCACCGTTGTCCTTTGTGGAAGACATCATCCATTTTATACCATTCTTTATCTTTGTCTTCCACCATTCCTACTAGGACAGTTTCTAACTCTGCAAAGGTCTGTTCAGTTCTATTAACTAGGACCTTTTCTCTCTTTTCACCCTGAAAAACTTTAATATTTGGCAGATCACAAATAGGGATGCTGGTTTGTAATTCTGTAGTCATCTTTTTAAGACTATCTTCCAATTTTATTTCCAATTTGTTTTCCAAATAATCAAAAATAATTTTGTTAATGGCATAATGTAATGAATATCCATCTTTAGCTTTATTCATGCTATTGCATGATTTAGTTGATTGTGTCAAGAAGTAGTTGCCAGCAGATAATGAGCATTTATGAAGCTCAGTCCTATTTATGATGTGATATGTCAAGTATTGTATGTTGAACGGTCAATTAGAGGGCTTGCAGACCAGAGTCCATGGTTTGGGTAAATTAGCGCGAACACTGCATTCTCCAGCATCTAGTATTTTAGGTTTAGGGGGGTCATTAAAATGTACCCTGGTCATGCAGTTGTTTGCAATTATATTGCTGTTTGCATTGTAGTATATAGTGGACATACAGGTATGTTGTTGTTTATGGTGCAAGAGATGTGCATTTTCACAGAAATAAACATTAGCTATTCTATTACATAAACTCAGTCATCTCTGCATCATTTGGATAAAATTATTATTAGGTAGTGCAATGTATTCTGTGTCAGTTTGTATCTTTGTGCATTGATGGCTGATGCCTTTTTTAGTTTTCAGCATCCATTGGCACTGGGACTGTGCCCACACAGTATAATGACAACATTACCTGGTCCTTAAAGTTAAGAAATACTGGTATTTGTATTAGCAAGTGATTTGCAGTGTTAGTCCATAGTATTCATAAATATGTTTCAATACTAATTTGTAGTTCAGTGCTGTAGTCTGCATGTCTTCCTTCATTGCATCTAGGTAAGACTGTAGTACCTGAAGAGCAATAATCTTATGGGTTAATCATCCTGATGCTAATGCATCAAGTACATATGCTAGATCATAAAACAACTGCTCATATTTATCAAAATAGTCCGAGTATTTTAATACAACCTGTATGAAAAGTATAAAGTAGTTTTGAATGAATTTTATAGCAAGGTGATGATTGTTTAGGACTGTATGTGTTCTAGTGAATTTTCTGTTGACTTCTTGGTATAAGTATTGCATTCGCCACTGCATTTCTTTCAATCCTCTCTGTGTAGTTCTTATGTTCTCTTTGATGTCCATAAGGGCTGCAAATGTAGTTTTGGCCATCATTGATGTGCAGTTGTGTAGTGTTTGAATCTGTGAATGAAGAATTTGCTTGTTAGTTTGTAAGACTTGCATTGTCTTATGCATCACTTTGTTTTTCTTATAGTTAGTATAGGAGTTCAATCCCTTTATCAGAAGTCAACTGACTGTGCCTATGCCTGTAAGGATAAGCACTGCACTTCTTTTTCCTCTAATATGGTCTTGTGTCATAGTTGATTTTGAGTAGATAAATTGACCATCTCATGTTTTTATGGCTGTGCCATCTTGTTGTGCTTGATGCTGTTCAATTATATTGCTGGCTTCTGCATAGATTTCTTGTATAGTGTGACCAGATATTTTGGACATTGTGTGTATTTTGTGGACAGGTATTTTGTCTTCAACTTTCTGGTTTGAATTACTTCTTGTGACTGGTCCTCCTTGTTGCTGAGACTGTCCTTCTGTGTTCTGAATACTGCTTTGCCTGCTGGCATCTTCTTTAGCTTCTCTGGCCTTGTTGGGATTTCTTATAATGTTGTTGATAAGGTTAGTATTGACATCAACTGATGCAGAGAAGTCTATGCTCAACATTCCAACTTCATTGCCTTGATTGTTGTTGTATCCTCCTCTGTTGTTGTAGTTGTTATAGCCTCCCCTGTTACCATTGTTGTGGTAATTACCTCAGTTGGGATTGTTGTAATTGTTGTGGTTTCCATTGTTGTGGTAGTTGCCATGGTTGTTGCTGCAATTACCATTGTTATGGTAGTTTCCTCTGGAGTTTCCTTGGTAGTTGTTGTGGGACTGTTCAGATTTGGCATTGGCTTCATATACTCTGACATCCTCTTCATCATAGTTAACTTCCATGATCTGGGTGTCATCAGCATCTCTTCTAGATAAGTTGGAGTAGGACTTGACTTATAGTGCCTTCCTGAATACTTTTTTCAGGGTCCAGGTCTTGCTTTCTGACTTGTTGATTGTTTGCATGACTCTCCCAGAGATATGATGGCTGAGAGACATGACATACCCAATAATGATGGGATTTTGAGTCTGTTGGTGTTCTGTCAGATCTGTTGCCTTCTTGTGTATCCTGGCATAGTTGATATTGTAGTGGATCAGCTTCTCTCCCTGCTTCTGGCATAGTTTACCTAGCCTCTTTGATGCATGTATCTGTGTTGGTACATCAGAGAATTCCTTGACCAATGCTGCTGCTAATGCATGTGGAGTCTAATCTTGTGACAACTGTTTTAGGAAACCTCTTATGGTGGGTCCTGCTTTGTTACAGACTTCTTTGATGAAAGACCATCTGCTCAGTTCACATGCAGTTTTTCAGTCTATCCACCTAGTCATCACATTTTTTTCTTCTTCCCTGTCATACACTGGGATGGAGGAGAACATGCTGTCATAGGCATGACTGTCAGTTGCTCTGGCTAATGCATCCATAGCTTCTTTGTGGCCAAAGTAGTTGCTTTTGTATTGTGAGGATCAAACTGTCTGTGAAGCAGTTCATTGTTCATCTGCTGTAAGTTTGACAGCATTGTGGCTACATTCTTGTTAGATTCAGCTGTCCTGGCTGGTGATGAGATGAAGCCTGGTGGTGGATTTGTGAAGCATTGCACTGGTTGAGGTTGTCTAAAACCTTGGTCTTGTGCATGTTGCTGCTGTGACCTTGTTCAGGTTGTGTGTCCTGCTAACTGTTGAATTGTGGTTAGGGTTGTAGCCTCTTTGTTGCAATGGTTGCTGATACTGTTGCTGGTGCTGGTTTTGGTATGGTACCTGCTGGTAACCCTGGTATTTTGTAGTGACTGGTGGCCTTGGTTGTTTGGCTGTTGTTGGTAGCCTTGGTTGTTTGGCTGTTGTTGGTACCCCTGTTGATTGAAGGGTTGTTGGGAGCCCACATTGTTTGGAGCTTGGTTGTAACCTTGCTGGCTTGGCATTGATCTACCAGTTCTGGCTGGTGATGGAGCTTGTGGGTAAGCTGCTCCTTGGGATGGGTGGTGTGATGTATTGTCACATGAGTTTTGGAAATACTCACCTGAGCCTCTGGTATTTGTAGGTAGTTGTGTGGATGCAGTTGAATTTTGGGAATATTTGCCATTTTCTCTGTGGTTACCATTGTATGCTGCCTGGTGACATAACCTGATTTAGGAATCAGTCAAATTTTTGCCATTCTCTCCATTTGGTTGGGAGTTTTGTTGTTTTGTCTGCCTGTTGTGTGGTAGGTTTTCTGGCTTAGTGTAACAAAAGGCTTCTGTGTAGCTCTTCTTGTGGCACCAGTTACAGAATACTTAATTCCTGCAGTACCTCTTTGAGTGGCCTTCCTGCCCCCACTTGTTGCATACAGCCTCTCCTGTATTGTACGTCTTGCTCACTACAGGATTGTTGGACTGCTGAACTCCAGTACTTACACCAAACTGCTGTCCTTGGTGTTGTTGAGTGTTAGGTGTTTGTTGGCTCTTTGGAGTTGCAATTCTAGACCTGGTTCAGTCATTCAGGTGGTTGACACCATTATTCTGTTATTGGAGTGGCACAGGTTTGGGTAAACCTTGGTCTGTGGCCAGCTGGCTTACCCTAGGTGCAGCTGATGTGTGTGCACTACTTGGGTTGCTGAACAAAGGTGATGATCCTGTTGATGGAGGGTTTGACCTTGCTCTCACAGTCTGCCTTGCTGGAGTAGGATGTGTCATAGTGTCCTCCCTTACAGGTTCATCTAACCATGCCTCTGCTTGGGAGAATGTCAATGAATCACCATCAATACTGTGGCTTGGGTTGAAT
>JBCAUI010519590.1:0-11982 GCA_038406195.1 Haplosyllis anthogorgicola | reverse complement strand
AATGAAAACTTGGTCAGAATGCATTCCTGTCTGGTGCCAATAAGTGCATCAGATGGGGAATATATATTTTGTCAAACATATTTTTCGGTAAAAATAATGGAACTTCAGCTTTAAAAGTTAAAAACATGATATTCATTACGATCTTTCGTTATCATTGTTTGAGTCAATAAATATTCATACGGAACTAGTGTGCCGAACTGGTACATAAATCTCGTAATGTTTGTTACTATTTAATGTAATATATTCGTATACTGCAGATGCACTAAACGACTTTAATATGTATTATGTAGATGTCATAAAACTGTACATATTTATAATAAATGGTGATCTGCGCCTGAACCAAATAGAAACTCCAGTTTATTACAAAGTAATCGCTTATTGATAGTGATGTAATTTGATACAGTCTATTAGTCCTCTTTAATATTGAATGTGTTGACAAAGGAAAATGTATTTAATCAGCATTAGTCTGGTTATTCGTACGTAAAGACTGCAAATTTATTTATGGATAGATGAAGCTGCCTGATCATCTTGCGGACTGCTGCGCCTGTTCAATGATGTAACAACCTGCAACTACTAGACAACATAATCAGATGTTGCTGATTATTATCATTACGTAAACAATGCACAATTTATAATTATTCCTAATGAATGCAATAAGCAGTGAATTACTGACTTTACGTAACAGTGATCCAGAACGTAAATAGTTTCCAGTTTATGTCATAATATCACGAATATATTTACTTTGGTGCATAAGACTGCGCAGTCCAGTGACTTAACAGCTGATGAATACACCAAATGCATTGATAAATAATAAATGATCAAATTTTCGTTCAAGGTTTCTCTTAATTAATTTATTTTCCCAAATTTTCCAGACATATTTTCAGACATAAATAAATTCAGGAAAAGCATGTAGTCCATAGTGTTTCAGAATCAGATGTAAATGTAGTATCTTTAGCAAAATGAGATTTAGCCAGAATTCAGTCTTTTAACCAAAATCAGTCATTGCTATGAGAGACAATTGGAAAGGTTTTGGTAACATTTAGACTAAATTTCTTCTTGATCAATATTGACATTTGAAAACTGAAAATGGGTTTATGATGAAAATCTCCTTTGAAACGAAACAGTTCTTGTGTCTGGAAAATTAGGCAAATTTGGTAGATTAGGTAGATTTGCTTAAGATCAAAATAAGAAAAACCTTGAATGTTCTCATTAATGCAAGGCTTGTGTTTCTGAAATTTCTCAGATTATAACATTTATATCAAAAGTTTAGCGCCTAGCAACAACTGAATTGAATAAGGTCAACATGAAATTCAATTGTTGCGGGGCGCTTAACTTTTAATAGTGATTTCATAATCTGCTGAATTTTTTGTTTAGGCCCACTCCAAGAAGGTCATTAAAAGTACATGCATAATTTATAGCTTATGTTTCAAGCAAGTTAACAGCAATACGTGCAGAGGGTGCAAAAACCAATACATAAAATCAATTTCACTGAATTAAGCTGTCGGAAAAAGCAGACACATTGTCTGGTTTTCATCGTTAAAATCTGCAGGACACATAAGGTCAGATTTGTGAAGAAAAGCATGTTTGTGTAATGTGTCATCTGGAAAGAGTCAAGAGAAAATAAGGTGATTTATCTTCGAAGTGTATTTGTGTATAATGAAAAATCATTGAATTTAATAGGACTTCAATTTACAACATTTCTTAAGAACAACATTTCACATTATGCATGATGTTTACTGAGAAGTAAACTGTGAAACTTGAAGAAAGTTGGTATGAATGACCTTGACCCTAGGAGGACCATGACCTATTAATTTCCCACCATGTGATTAACATAAAATGGTAATTTCAAGTTTTTCTCATTTATATCATCTGTTAAATTTGGTAGATTAGGTACATTTGGCAGCCAATTTGTTCTATTATTAGTAAATTGACTAATAATGGTCAATGACTAGTACTGGTCATCTACTATAAATTGTAAAGATTTTCCTGCCTAATATGCAAAATCGGGCTAATCTGCCAAATATGCCCAGGCAGACCAAAACAAATGAAAAAAAAACAAACATTATAAAGCAAGTGTTATCTCTGTAGCTTGATAAGCTGTGAATTGAGAAAGGAAATTACGGTAATTCTTTTTCTGTGTGCCGTCAGTGGCTTTGATTTAACAGTGTGTATCACCCACTCAAGTAGTTACTATTCATGGCCTCTGTTCTTTTAAAACTCTGGTGTGGATTTCCATTAGTCTAATGTGTAAATTGCCAGGCTTCCTTCACAGATTGAACCAATTTTAGGAAACAATGTACATAAGTAGGGAACAAACTGTAGTTTATATAATGTCACCTATGAACTCATCCGAATTTTATTTCATGTGATATTTAATAAAAATAAATATTAAGAAGTAATAAAAAGTAATATTAAGAGAATGTTGTTGTCATTGTAGTTATTGTCTGAAAATATTTCAGTTTGTTACTGTTAAACTTTTAAATTTTCAAAAATATGCCACTGCCAATTATAAATTTTATGTAACGCATTGATTGTCCTTATATTTCTGTGCTCGTCGCACTAAAAATATTAAGCCACATTTTTATTTTTAACATATTTATTCTTTTACAATTTTTCTTGACAGAGAGGTCATATCAAATAGTAATTTATTTGTAGCACAAGTTTTATAAATATTGGTAGTTACAATCTACTTTACCGTACAGACCTGTGAGATAAATGTTGCAGTACACAGAAATCGTATTATTTTAGAAACGAAGAAAACAAAGGAGAGAACGAAAGAATTACACCCTGTGCTTTTGATGCGCTATTGTTAAACGTCTGATACGAATTCCGTGTACTGAAATAGCAGGAGACGGTACGCGATGCTAAAATTGTTATTCATCTATGGGATTTACCCTTCACTGACATCAAGTTTGGTAATACTGATATTTGCGGAAGAATGAACTACGTCATCGTGCATAAATAATGCTGAAAAGGGTAGCTTAAAATTAAATATTCAAGGCTCTGAACATTTAGAGGGTGAAATTCCCATCATTTTGAAACAATAACGCATCAAACGCACAGCGTGAAATTCTTTCATTCTTTCATTTGCTCTTTTCGTTTCCACAGTGAAACGATATTTCACGAGATGTAGAAACTAGGCTGTGCTGATAAGGATTTTCGAAATTGATTTTAAATTTTAAAAAAATCATTCCATTGCAAAGCTTTCTCATGTCACCCCGAACAAAAGATTAGAAACTTTAAATTTCATTCGATTTTTTTCTTCTATTCATCTTTATTTTTCATTTTTGAAAACCAAAGTCACTTTGCTCCAATGAAAGACATGGCTTAGAATTCCATTGTCGCAAAATGAAATCAATTTCACTGACAGAGCGTTTTAATGACTACATAAATACACTTGAAAAAAACATAAGATTCATTAGTGGGCTGTCTGCTTATTATACCCATACCCCAAAGATGTTTTGAGTGGAATGCTTAAAAGTTAAGAGCAGATCAAAAAATAACTATCAAAAGTTTAAGGTCCCCCAACAATTGAATTTCTATTGAACTTCACGCTGGGTTATTGACATTCTATTGAAATAAAATTGATATAAATTTAACAATCTGAAAAACGGCTGCCTTCTTTGCCCAAATTTGCAATTGAACCTCAGTTCAATTACTTAGGAAATGCCTCCAGGACTGCATGAGGAAGGGATCCCATCAAGTTAAACAGACCGATCTGAAATTACTATCTACAAATCAATAGTGTATCTGTGAAATCTACTGGTTTATTATAATTGAATTTCTTTGCTTGAAGAAAAAAAGGAAGAGGTTTTGTTTATGGTAACCAATCAAGAATTCCGCTGAATGAGGCAAGCGAGATGACGTCATAAACAAAAGAACGAACTAGAAATAGAAGACGCAGTTATAGTTTTGACTTTTGATTTTCCATATTTTCATCTCGAAAGGAAACACTGAAGAGTCTTTCTTGTTTGGACCTACGATTCCATCAAGCTGAACAGAGTCAATCAGTACATACGTCTGTGCAATGGTCTGATAAAAATGTTCCGTGTTTCTGCCGTGTTTCTTGCCGGACAGTTCAAGTCGCTTAAACTGATTCATGTCACTAATAAAACATATGTAAATCATTGAACAAATTGAAGCTGGAAATTACGAACATGATCTACAGGATATTGACCTTAATTTGTATTCACCACGAGGATCATAAATCTCCAAGTTAATTAGCTCCACCGCAAAGTGATATCTCAATACCGCAAGCCTAAATGCTGACCAAGTGAGGCTATTATGCAGGCAGGGGCAGTAAAATTCTAAGACAGCGACGAAATTTCAAGTAGTTTATTAGTTAATAAGATGATGAAAAAGTTGCTGGTATAAAAAAGTAAAAAATTCCGGATCCTTAATGAGACAAGTTTTGTCTGTATAATTATGTAACATCCAACTGAAATTATACAGACGATTCTGCATCCACATGAAAACAAAACAGCACTGGCATGTTGTCTTTCTCTACAGACAGTAAATGATGAATTATTCAAAATACAATGTTTCTTATATAAAGTTGTCATGTCTGTTCTCATCAGTAATTCCTTGGAGAAGACTTAATAGATAAGACTGCAAAATCAGTACTTATGTTCACTTATATTGTTTTTCCTTTGTTTTGTTGAAGGAATTGACTTATTTTGTTAGGAACTGTTTGTAGATTGGCCACAAATGTACACGAAAGTGATGGTTTGAACTTCAAACTGCTTACGTCAAGATATGGGAGAAATTAGGAAATTGTTCAAATCCTATCAATGTGAAACGTACAGAACAAAAGAGGAAACAAAAGCATTCCGCGCTGTGCTTCTGATGCGCAATTTCATGATTTTATTTAAACTGATTAGTAACATTTAAGTTTTTTTCTGAATTCGACTTTGCTAAAAAGTTAGGCAAATTTGCCTAAATACACAAACAATTTTATACCATTACTGGTTAGCAAACTAAAATTACTCACTTACAAATCACCAATTTTAGTAATTGACCTTTTATTTTACTAATAATTGTACAAAGTTTAGGCTTATTTGCCTAATTTTTAGGCAAAAAATGAATATGTGAATTTCGAAAAACCTTTACTGCAAGGGCATCGTAACTTTGGTTTATTGTTAATTGCAGCACAAGTTTTCAATCCATACTGACCGCAACTGGAAAATTGGATACATTTACATCATAATTCTGTATTTTCTGTTGACTCAAATGGAAAAGTCAACTAGTCCTTACGAAGACACCACTGCAGTTTAGCCCAATGTAGAATGTAGTTAAAAATTTAGCAGGGAATAATTTAACTGGATCACAATCAACACCTGAGCCAAACGAAAAGTCGTCATTCAAAGGCGATTTTTGGTCGGTTTCTGATTAGTTTTACATTCATTTGCGAAAGGTCAAAAGTTAGCTTCTAGCAGAGTATCAAAATATCAGCTTGTATTGCGAACAATGGATAAACTTTGATGTAGTATTGTACAATAAGGTTTATTATGGTGGCAATATGAGACACAACAAAATCAATACCAAACATCAAGCTATAAATTTTATACTACGTCGACTATCTGGAAATAACAACACTTGAGTCCAGTATTATTTCATTATGTTGATTTCACGAAGTAGAATGAATGATAAAGATGTAATTTGCCTGTGTCATGTTAGAATTTTGTCTATCAATGAATTCAGTCTGTGCTCCATCTAAATGTGCTTTTCGGTCGCGTCTATTACACAGCATAGAACTCCTTTGTTCTGAAAGATTTTAAAAGGATGTAATATTTATGGTACTGTTGCCATTTTTCTATGTGTTTATTATAAATAATGCTCCGTTGTATCTGTTTGATGTCATACTTTGTTTCGTCTGTTCTAGCTGCAAAATAGTGGTGGAATTTGTACAAATTTACAAGACGCAACTTCAGGAAATATAGACATCTTCAGAGGGATGATTGATGTTACACTGAAGCCTTAGTCAATAACGACTGGACCCCTGTGTCGTACAAGTCTTGTTTAATAACTTGTTCTGGATGCCTGGTCAGGGCCACAAGACTCTTCACATCTGATGAATGGACATTTTCTTAGAGAATGACAAAACTATTAGTTCTTTCTGATTGAAGAATGTACTATAAGCTCTGCTATGTCTTTCTAGAAGAGAGAAAAGTGTTGACAAATTGCAATTTCCACTACAGTTCCTGAAATGCCTGTTGTATGGCTACGTACAAAACAAAACGCGGAAACAAAATATTTCTACACCGTGTTTTTGATGAATTATTTTTCCAAAACTGACAGGAATTTCATCCTCCGTGATGTTTTTAGGCTCAAATCATAAAGTTAAATTTTCGAAAGGCATGACAATGGAACATAAACATTTCTGTTGAGTAATGAATTTTACTTTCTCTTAATGAATCTCAATGGACTTAAGTTCAGCCGAGATAACTAGGTTAAATAGAGTTTATCTAAATCTCGATTGGCAGCTTCTACTGGCAGCTTCACTCGGATTCAGTGAACGGTGAAGGATTGTCTGCACACTGATAAACATACGGCACATGATTCGTGAGCTTGGTTAATAAATTTGTGGGATTGACCTAAATAACTGATGAACTCTTTCTCGCATAATTTTATTTGTTAACTTTTGCTCCCATCACGCATAGCAATAAAATTTAATCAAGGTACTAATTTCAAATACAATGGACTCATGTTCTTTCAATATTTTGGCAAGAACATTTATTTATTAAATTCTGGTACACCCATGAATTATGTAAATTGCTTTTCATTGAAGTGGTGACAACCACCCACAGACAACACAACACTATTGCGGTAATTCTAGAGAAGTCATATTCCCCGGATGGCACTATCAATCCTTATGAAAGTAAAGAAACAAATGTAATTCTCTCCAATGCTGATTACTGGTAATTATCCCCTTGTGGGTTTAGTAAAAAGCTGTTCAAGGCAGTTTCCTCACCAGAAGAAATGGTTACTATTTGATATTGTCAAATTACCACATAATGCTCAAACCTTTCCTTAAATAATGGTCGAATTAGTTGTTTAACAGACAATTGAACAATGTGTCATAGTGGATATTTTCAAACTAAAGCTCTCATAGTAAGACATTATTAATAAACTTTAATTGCAATGTAATAACACGTTTGACTTTGATTACTTTGAATTTTCCGTCCCCAGACTGAAAATACATGATTTCTGCACTTTATTACATGTTTGACATCACACTGCTCTTTATTGCGAAAGATGTTAATGACAGTTGTTTTTGGTCAAATGCCAGTTTTCTGGGGCTATGTAAGACATAGCATATGTCTCAATCATTTGTTTGATCCCCTAAGGTGAAGATCTCTGTGTAGATATTCAAAATACGAATTACTCTTGCTGTTTCAATAACTACTGGCTCAAGGTTGAAGAATGAAATACTCCCTCTTTCTTTATTTCTGGGCTTTGAAAATATAGTTAAAGGAAGCTTTAAAGGTTGATTTGCTTAAAATGTGACTTAGATTTGGCATATGAACCTCTACCCAAGAAACTACCTGTAATCAAAGAAATTTATCTAAATCATGAAGATTTGTAGATATTGTCAATTGAGCATTGGTTACTGTGTAACAGTATCAGGTCTGATGGTCATTTACAGAAGAGAGGAAAAGGGCATCACATAAAATCAATGGTCGGTAAATTAAGCTGTCAAAATAAGTAGTGCCTTTATTCATCCATCACCACCAGACTCTTTGATACAGTTTTAACAAGGTGCAATATTTCTGTCTTTCATTGAAGGCAAATATTTTATCTGCTTTCTAACGTTAAATTATTGTATAATATGTACTTTACAGGAAGTGTTATCTCCTAATTTACGCACGTTGGATGATTTTTTGATCAAAACAAAATATGTTTCTCTAATTTATGGAGCAACAATAACAGCAAGGATAATGACAACTTTTATCTAATCAGAATTTCAATTCTAGGTAGGCATTCAAGTTGACTTTTCGATTGAATAGAACAGCGTAATAACTTCTTTGGCTGTGTATCCAACGTGTTGTGAGAGAAACTATGTAAAGTTTCCTCTCGTAAAAATTTTGAAACTTTAATTGTCACAGAGAGCTGCAGTATTCGGTGAGTGATTTTACTTTTGGGAATAACAGGTGGGAAAAACATGGCTTCTGAGATCGTTCAATTCACACTTATCATTTGACCTATTCTTCGGTGCATCAAATGGTAAGCAATAAGAAAAAAGATGTTATATTAACTTCTAAAATATTCCAGAATCTCGATGAAAAGTTGAGAAAAGCTGATTGGTGGAAATCTCTCTAAAATATTTATAATCTTCTGTAATATCAGTGATCTGTGGATGCAAAAATTATCTGGTCATAATTGATCTTTTACACTAAGAATATGAGACATTGCTGTTATAGTTATTGAAGATTGAACATAAATAACAATAAACCATTTTGCCAGTCACGTATTTTGTCATTTTTATTATCATCTAATGCATGTACATTGCATTTGTCTGATTGCTGAAGAAAGCCAGATTTGCCTCTTGGGAAATTTCCTTAGGTTTCACAACAAAGGAAATGTCGCGAATAAGACACAAATCCGTTGCTGAACATTGTACAGAATTCCCTGAATTCCAAGCTGTGTGTTTAAAGTGCTTCGGTGTAGAACTAACTGAAACTAAATACAGCATATTGTTTATCAATGTATTATTCCTGCAACTTAATGCAGTTGATTGTGTGAAAATCATTACACTTTCACGGTTGACTTGATGCGCTGAATCAGACTAAGTGTGATATTATTGACATCTGGAAGTGTACTGAGGTACAATCAGACTAGAAGGCAGTATATTGATGTTTACATTGATACCTGATTCATTTTTAAATGCCTGAGGACATTTAGTAGTTGGGTACTGTACTCAACTCTAAAAATAAAAAAATCCCTGCTTAAGTTGAAATTGATTGCCATTTTATCATAAAGTTTTAATTACAATTTTATAAAAACTGGATAAAGACAAATCTGGATTAATTTTACACAAGTAAGGAGTATGTGCAAGATAAATATCATGGTTATTTGTTTTTTTACAAATAATAATGATGATGGCCATTTTGTTTTTCTGACATCCAAGAGGAAGTTAATTGCAGAAGATCAATATAATCAATGGATCAATTTGTGAAGTAGCCAAAGGATAATGAACATGTAAACAAGGCAATTTAGTCTTGGTGGATGCTCTTTTCATGGTATTGATTCCTTTTGCTTGGTATCTGGAGTGAATGGTCAATCTGAAACAGCTTTCCCCTATTCTCAGAGAAGAAATTTCCAATTTTCATTTTTACCGTGATTTAAAATCTCCTTTTATGTTAGATAGACTATATGAGTGTTTGTTACTGCTGTAATGGAGAGTAGTTTTTTCTGTATTCATCAGAAAAAATTAAGTGTGGGAGCATCATGATGTGTAAGCACAGTGCAATTTTTTATTGTTAGGCAGTTCTCTTACGTAATTTCCAGAGTTGCCCGGCTAGAATCATCATTGAAGTTATCTAAACTTAAAATTAATCTAAATCCAAAACAGGACATTGTAGTTATGTGTACCGTTTTTTGATTTCGCCAGTATTGTAATAGTGATCACAAATTTCATATCTTAATCAATGTATGCCTGAGAAATTAATAATCTTTGCGTCACAGTGATCCAGATCGGAGGCAGTTTATTTAACCAGGATTTGTTGTTGATGCTGCAAATAGGTCAGTCGTCAAAGAGTAATCTGTATCTTTGGTGCAATAAACCAATTTATAAAATCAATTGTCAATGAATTAATTCTTCGGAAAAAGCAGACGTCTTGTCCATTTATCACCTTCAAAGCCACAGGCCACACATAAAGCCAGAATTTTTAGTAAGCATGCCGGTCCAATGAGTCCTCTGGAAAGTGTCAGTTGCAAGAACATTATGAAATTTATCTTGAGTATAACGTTATCCTTCTGCTATTACTTGCTCTAAACATAGTCAGTTCATTGATTAAAGTTCATTGATTTCATTTTGCGACATTATTAAAATCTATTATTTTCAAAATGAAGATCCGTGAATAAACATACCAACCTCCAGACAACCATTTGGCAGGAAGTCAATAATTTTCTAACACGTGCCATTTACTACGTGCCATTCTAATAAATTCCTGACCAGGAGTTATCACGCAAGGAGCAGTGTCGTTCATCTCGTGGCCTTGTGGCACAATTTAGTTTTCCATTGTTCAGCTTTTGGAAAGAAGTCGTGAGCTGCTTTACAATAGTTTTTTAAACTTCAAACTATGTTTGAATCTCGAATTAAATTTCTCCAACTCACGCTTTGTTTTTAAATAAAACAAGGTGTAACTGTTTTAGAGAAAGTCTCATTTATTCCTGACTTTAAAAAAACCTAGCAGTAGTAAAATCTATGTTCAAAACAAGGGTGCCAGTGGCTCCAATACTCAGTGTGAGTGGTCGTCACTGGCAAAAAAATGCTATAATTATAACAAAAAAAAATAAATAAATAAATATTTGTAAATCAGTTCAATTTGTAGACCTACAAAACAGCATGGGACACTAGCCCTATTTCAATGGACATAATTGGTCAACTAAAAACTTTCAATTGAAATAACACCAATTGCAGTAAGCATTTGTCTGAGAAAGACTTACTTACAGTGATTTAACAGCACGCTTGGTGTGTATTACCCACTAAAGTAGTTACTATTCATGACCTCAGCTCTTAAAACTCTTGTGTGAGTTTCCATTAGTCCAGTTGTGGAAATGACCAGACTTCCTCCACAGATTACAATTGGCTGCTTCTAAAGGTTGATGTTGCAGATCTCATCACGATAATTCTTATTTATCTCAGCAACCGTTTGAAGCCTGATAGTTCTTAGGTCTTCCAGAGAGCAAAGGAAGGATTCAATACCACTGTGGGAGTATTAAAACCGTATACCTTACCTCATGTAGATCCACTTGTCTTTAAAGAAAATGTCGATTTACCTTTGTTGCACAATAGTAGAATTGTTGGATTAATGTTAAAAACGTTACATTCTCTTGTGAGTGCAATATTTGTCAATTACAATGCAGTACCGAAAATAATCATTATTTAGCTATCAGCTCTTCACACATGACTGGTTCATGGGGATATGGTTTATTGAGTTTGCTAAAGTAATCAGACAATATATCAAGAAACGCATTCCGTAACATGAGAGAAAGGAATGTGGCTTTACACTGTGTTTGCCTTAGGAATAGAAGCTGATAATTTGTTTTGTTTCAACGGCTGTTTTGGTCATTATACTTTTCATTAATTAAAATTCGATACTCTTACATGAAACATATCTTCGTATGAAATTTTATTGTCGCAAAATTAAATCCATTTCAAAGCTGCGGGTCTGGTTTTGACTTCATTCCGATCTGCATATTCGTTTAATGTATGTTGAACAAGGAAACAACATCAGAATATCAACAATGCAATAGAATCTGCCGTCTTGGTGCAGGTTTTGAGTCGTATAAAATAAAGAGTTCACTGTAGAGTTATACTAAATGTAATCAAATAAAGAATATTCCCAGCCATTAATTTTGGTTTTCATTATTGTTCATTTTGTTCGAAATTGAACGTGAAATAAACGTTTGAATTTTCCTGGTCTACTGAATACATGGTATTACACTGAACCTATTAAATTTGAATATAGATTCGAGGCCCCATCCAGTTAACCAGATCTATCTATAAGTTCTATCTACAAATTAATCAGTACATCTGTGCAATGGTCTGATAAGAAGTAACGTGTTTCTGTCGTGTTTCTGGCCGGACGGTTCAAGTTGCTTAAACTGATTCATGTCGCTAATAAAACATCTGTAAATCATTTGTCGCGAGGGTAGATTTTTGTTTTTCCCGCCATATTGCGGGAGACTGCACGTGCTATACCATGTGACCGGAAGTCATGTGACCTATGATGTCATTAAGAAATCATATAAAACAGA
>JBCAUI010519589.1:0-24732 GCA_038406195.1 Haplosyllis anthogorgicola | reverse complement strand
GACGCTCAAAACGCTCAACTAGAGCAAAAAGAGCCACAAACAACCTGAGCAATTAAAATCTTGTCACCCATAGTAAGAGTACTTACTTCACGCAAGTAATACATCTATCGGATTGACATGAATTCACCTAGAAATACATAAATTTTGTAATACGAGCGTACTATAATGTAAACTTGTACACAAGACTTATTATTTTTTGAAAAGTAACTACCTATTTTGTGTCCCATCCGATTTCTGTGTATTTTAATACCGTTACTTTCTTGGTAGTGTCCTTTTTGCTGTTTTTCGAGTGTTTATGTGTATGTATGGTGCTATATTTGTTTTATCAATACTATTATACATTCTGTTGTCGATTGCTTATTTTCAATTAGGAATCAATAAATGCATTTAAGAAACGAAACATATGTCGCGGCTTCTTTATAAATAAGAACATGCAAGAAGAATAATTTCGAATATATTCCTTGCTTACGACATAGTTCCTCATAGTGGTAAAACCAAACTCCATTCCGACTTTCTGTTTTAAATTTGGCGGACTGAGGTAAACTTTATGCGGGTACTGGGTCCCAGTGCGTCGGTCTCTGTGAGTTTCAAAGCCAGGATCTGTCGTTTACTTCTTCTCACTTCAGCAATATGATCGCCAGGGTCATAAGTGTAATAATTTGCACACGCTTTCTACTCTTCACTATTTAAACTTGGATAGACCTCACGGATCCGTGAATGCCGATTGTGAATGAATTACACTTTTAATTAAAGAGTTCTGTAGTCTCGAAAGAAACCGTGAAATTTACCAAGCAGGGAAACTTGGTAATTTGCGAATCCACTTTGCATGTTACGAAAACCGATATAAATGCATTACCCTCCAATTTCCAAAAGCACCCATCGTATATGGATGTCAACAGGCAGTCAGCCAGCCACACTTCTAACATAAAGGCATTAGTGAGCAGGTATCAACCTCTCGGTAAGGGGTATTTCGTATTCAGACTTTCTTTTAAAGCACTTTTTATAAACACTGGTGATAAAGCTCACAATTTATTTACGTTAGGTTACACTTACGTTACAATTTTACGTTATAATCTGATTCACACGTATTTCGAAATGCAAGTTTTAAACTCGTACCTTCAAACACAAACGCAAATGTATTTTCTTTATAAAATTTATTGAGATAAGTACCTTCATACGGTACAGTCATTTACACATCTTTATATATACACAATGTATAAAAATATACACATGAAACTTTCTTCTTTCTTACAGTCAATAATCAGATATAAAATACACCAACAAGAACAACAATACTTTCGCATTCACTTTGCGCTTCAATCATAAGTTTCAAATTGTCCTCAAGTGATGCCGATAATAAAAGTTCACCAGCGCCATCAGTTTGCATAATTTTTTATTCAAAATTAAATTTTCTGTTGGACCAACATGACTGACTTGTCTTCAAATAAGAAATAAATTGCAAATAAATCTTAACTAAAGCACGCAATCTTAACATGAAAAGCTAATACTGTTGTGCTTGCTGGTGTACAATAAATGCAGCCTGGCAGTGACTGGAGCATGATAATACGGATACACAAAATCTGTACCACTATGATCACACACGTCTCTTTTGTAGAAAACATTGATCATTTATCAATATCTTCTTCCTCTTCCACACACATGATCATAGTGATATAACCAAATTTCAATTGTCAAAGTCATACCCCTTGTGAAGTTTCCAACAACTTTTTCATTTAACCTTTCTGTACGACTTTGACAATTGCAGACATAACTGCAAAATGGCAGATGCAAAGGATGTTTAAAAGAAATTTTCTCCATTTCTGTAGTTTTGTTTCAACCCCAAAAGCAAAAACTGCTCTTTTTAGTTCGCGTCAGCTTGAATGCCCTTAGGTTCATTTTACTTAGTTATCTTGGAAACTTGGATCTGCCATTCACTGCAGTAAAAAGCTGAGAAACGCGACAAATGACTTACCTTGTACTACAAATTAAAGCCTGGCTTTACAGGTCTTCAAGGAATGTTGGACGAATGCATAATTTTATAAGGAACCAAGACATAAATTCGAACAGCAACTTTGAGCATTTCTTTTTTAAATTTTAATCTACTGGTATGTTGTTTTGAAAAAATATCTCCCATTTCTCAGGTTAAATATTAACATATTAGACACAAATCAAGAAATAATCAACACAATTTTCTCGCATGGCTAGAAGGCCAGTTTCTTCATGAAGAGGTAGACCATGGTTTGTTCTTCAAATCCGTGCAAGTTATTCGCGTCACCCTGAAGCCGCATCAACAAACCTCCGAATGAGACGTACGCCGCTCTGAAAATACATAATGTGAAAACGTGGGTTACTATTTGATACAAACCCCGCATAAATTGCGTGACTTTCCCCTGCATTAAAAACGTACTATGTCTATTGCAGCAGGTACCTATTCTTTCCCTATTTTGTTTTGACCCTTCCGTATTAAAAGAACACTTCACTGGGTGCATCATTATTGCCACCCCCCCCCCCCCCAAACTTCCTCATTTGGAAAAGAAAGTTTTCTCCGTCTCCAATTTGAACACCCTTGATCCATCATTCAATCTGGATTGAAATGTCCATAGTTGGTATCCAGTTCATTCCTTTCCTCTGTGAATTCACTCCTTGCACATCTACATAGTTGACTTTCTTAAACAGCCATCTTCCTGATCCTTGACAACCAGGCGTTCCCATGGTGAGCGTTGATGTGTTACCAAGGCTGTGTAATCAGTGGTTGTCACCCAGAACTATACACAACCAGCTAACCACACTGCCATGGCAACGCACTCGTACCGGGGTCGACAAGAACGAAAAGGTCAGCACAGTGCAGAGAGGTCATCTTGGTACTTTCATTTGTTTTTTCTTCAGCTCAATGTGAAAGTTTCCTTGCTCAGGTTGAAAGTTTTTACTTTTCTAAATTTACCTTCCTATTTACTGTTCCATTTTGTCGTGACATCATGCAACCGAAATAATTGGAAAAAAAGGTCGAAAGGTGTTTTTTTTGTTCACTTTTCATTGCAGACTTTTAAATTCGTTGTCCTTGTTACATTTACTTTACAAAATACTTTCATATTTTCAACTTCTCATATTTCACTTACATAACGGTTAAACGTAAATTTTTACTTTCCTGTCTGAAATACGTGCACAATAAAGTGCTCCTACGTCAATTCAAACGTCCGAGAATCTTATCCAACCATATTTGATGATTTCTGAGCTAAATATCCGTCCAAATTGACAGTAATACATCCCTTCAAGTTCTGTATATGCGTTGTTTACTTTCACTGTTCCTGGGATCTTCGTAATATCTCCTCTCCTAATTCCTCTTCTATCTTTAAATGGTTGAGTCACATTTAAGTTGAGCATTTAAATTTTCGGGAAGGTTTAAAACAACATTTGCGGCATTTTGACAACCATGAGCAATTTACAATAAATAAATCTGATGTCAATTGCCAATAAAACAACAAAATAATTTTCAACTAAACAATTATAAAGACATCGCAAACTCGAGACCCTGCCAAGTTCCTTCATACGTCATCATCTTTTTTCGCGTTGCAAAGTTTCACAAATTGTCCCTGTGAAAATCCTTGACGATTTTCAACACATTTTATGTTTACGTTCTGCTAAATAAAGTCGTTTTGTCATCGAACTGTGTGTATATGTGCATTAAAGGAGAAAGACATACCAACCCATGAGGAACATTGAAGTCCTATGAATCAGCAGAACGAAATAGCATGGAATTAGTCGAATATATAAAATATCATGTAATAAAATTCACCTAAATAATTTCACACAAACAATTTAGTTGTTAAAACACCAACCTATTTCTCCTTTTTGGCTAAGTCTCTTCTTCTAACAAAAACACTAAACATTTGGCAACAGGCTCTCCTGTGACAACACCTTCATTTTTGCTTCTATCAGATACATTTTGCTGATAAAGGTGTTGCATCTATCAGTGTTAAATACCGTTGAACCGAGATATCACAGAATATCACTCCTCTCAATGTCACTCTGTTTTATATAACTGACACGTATATCAACGTTGCAAGACTTTACATGTCGGAAGATCGATTGACCTCAGTTTTTGAGCGCAATATTTCCACAGTTCGATCTCTATTTGGACCGGACATGTTATCTAGTTGATAGTACTTTAATTAAAAATGTAGTGGTGAAAGTGGATGACAATTTACTATTCGAGTCAAATCGAATTAAAATAAACATGAAATGCAAACTGAACCAAAACTACAGTGAAACTCCTCATTTACGGCCACCCATTTTGTCCATTAAATTTGGCCGTATATTAGGAGTGGCCGTAAAGGAGAGCCGCATTTTGATACAGTCTTGAAGAAAATGTTTGGAGGCAACATAGCCGTAAACTAGGAGTGGCCGTAAATTTGGCCTGTTTTACTGTATATATTAAAGCATTACACCCGAGAAACTTCTTGGAATATTATATGCGACGACGCAGGCAACAAAAAATCCATTCGATTCTTGTGCACCGTGGTTTTCTAACTCAACATTTTAATCGTTATTCTTACAATTTTAACTGTCTTCATGTACATGTAATGGAATCTTCTGCTTTAACATGTCAACAATACCCAATCTAAAAATACTGTTCAAAACAAAATATTAAATCCAATAAAAACTCACGAAATCCACATTATCCCATAGACACACGACCTGTCGCAACTTGCCACCTGGTAGGTGATGTTAACATGTAATATGTCCCCTTTATAGATACTTTCAATTTCAAATATAACTAAAGATCATAAATATATCAAGATGATAGGTTAAGCTTCTTATCTCAGTGTAATAATCCTTCTCATAGACGAAATAATGTAAATTGCAATTGTAATCCGTTAGTATTGGAATTGCTAATTCGTTTATGGGATGAATTTTGGAATCGGGGTCTTGCATTGTTTTCATTTTTCTTGGTTACAAATCGTTAGGTTACTTTAAAGTCACCTTGGAAAAAAATCAATTATTGTAATAGTAATATCTTATTTCATGGATCAGGCACGATATAATTAACATTACTTCTTCACAACAAATTCAACGTCCCATGAACGACTGAGCTATGACAATTTAGGCTGAACTTTATGAATGAATGAACTTCCTTTGCCTTTGCAAATTTGAGGAAGATAAGTGAAAATTCATGTCTTTGTCACACGTTATACACTAATACAATTAAAAGAAAATGGAAAATTTTAACACAGCGCTTTCAGGACAAAATGCCTTATCATTTACTATCATATGTACCAAATATACCTCCATTGTATTTTAGTGATAAAGCATTGACAACCCGCCTCTAAACATGGCCATGTAATGAGTTATGATCGATAATAATAAAACCGTGTAACTACAGTTTCTCATGTGACGTGTCAAATGACATTAAACGGTTGCACTTTACATTCTGTAATTTCCTTCATTTGCAATCTGTAACCACAATACGAATAGGCCTAACATTTAAATGTCGATATCAATATCTTTTTGCGGAGGAAAAGTAGCTCAAATCCAAGTCACATTTCAACAGAAAGTCGGTTATGACAATGGACTTTCTTCTCTTTTTGTAAAGGTGATTTGTGTAAACTCGTTTGTTCGTTGTCCATGTGTCCCAGAATCATTTTTACCACTTTACTCTACCTTGTTCATCATTCTTTCTTATTGATATACATTGGGACGGCCTCCTGGTTGTGTACTATAGAATTGACATATTCTCCAAACAAAACACCGTTCATAAACAGTTGCCATTTGTACACAGCAGAAGTACTAGTACACCTGAGATATTCTCGGAGGGGGGGGGGGCAAACAACAAACTTTCTCCAGTATGTGAAATGGTTCAATGGTTCAATGGTTTCATATTTCTAAAACCTTACTTTGACATTTCAACACATGCGGGTTAAATTTCCTGAATATTCAAATACATGGTGTTAAATCAATGACAGTCATAAATTAGCTCGTTAAGTACACATATTAATCACGTTGACCGCTCCGTGTACATAATGTACAATAAGTACATAAGTATCTATTGATTTCTCTCAAGGTATTTTCTCTACCCGTCGGTCAGTAAGTTGGTTGGTTGCCAGAGTGTTGGGATCACACACCGCGCCATAGATCAAAACTATTCATTTTACCTAACCAGCTTGTTCAACCATTACTTTTTGCCCTGGATAGTTACCATTACATTTTTATTATCCGTTGGTTACTGCAACTAAATATTGTAAATGGACAGAAATTCTGTAACCTTGAAGGCCATTTTTATGCACTCCCATTTACATACAAAATGCTACTATCCCTTTTCATTGGTAAATGAATGTTTTTCACTATTGCCAACCATTTATAAATGATAATTTTTTTTATAAATATTGCGTTTTCCTCTTTAATATTCTTCCGATGAAATCTGCGTACGATTTTAATTTCAACGTAAACTGAAATAGACGTAAGGTGTGGCGCATTGTACACCTGTCAAAGTCAGGTTTGAGATCGAAAAGTAGGAATACACTCTATGTGACAGTAGCACATGACCTCTTCATAAGTGCTGTGCATGTACACGTATGATGTCATCGATTCTCAAATACAGATCGTTATCTCAAGATTTCACCTTATTATTTTTATAACATACCTTTAGTAACTATCCATCCTTACGAATGAAAAGAATGTCTTTGACAAGTTTAGGACATATTTTGCCAACAATTCTCTATTTTCATATTTCTATTTTACATTGGAGGAGGTGGGGATATATTGTTGCTAATAATTGGGAACACAAACTGTGTCGAGCAGTAGCAAACTGATTTAGCAAACAATAAATGAAACTGATCATTTTATTCAGTATTTGCATCAGATTTAAATTGATCTTCAAACAGAGCATATTTGAAGATTGCACCTCGCTATGCGTCCACACACCTAATAACTGATCATTTTCTGAAAAGACTGATCCACGGAACACCGCTTCGGTTGAATGATAAAATCACCATAGTACTGATGGTCACTGCCCCCCACCATTCTTCCTAATATATTTTTTTTATTTCTATTGGAGGGCCTCCTCGATCTTCCAACCACTTCCATTTACTACAAAAGCAGTGGACCATACAATATCATAGTGCGTGCGAGGTAACTAATAACCATCATTTGCGTGTTATGCTACAAAATAATTCCTAGCTGTCCTAATTTCCTCGAATTAAACATACTGCACAAAATGATACCGCAATTTCGAACATGATCCAATATTGCAATGGTGCAAATTCATGCAACATTCTCCACGTGTACACATACACACACAGGCTGCAAGGTTGTACAAATAGCGAGTGTTTAAATAAAATACCTTCACAATAGGTTTAAATCAATACACATAGAGTGGCACAACAGGTAACTGAGCTTCTGTTCTCAAGTAAGACGAGGAAAAATTATATTTGGTATCATAAGAAGTGTTCGTTTTGAAAGTTTACAAGTTCAAGAGCATGATTAGCGCCCACCAGGCCGATTTAATGGTGGCAGCTTTGGATAATGTACATGTACAATTACATAAAGTTCATGGCTACTCCCTGCGTATACAGCGCTATCTACCTTTCCAGTTAGCTTACGTCATAATGAAAAGTGACGTCAAACTGACTTTCCATTGTTGCGTGGAAATAAATCTTGCGCTCTGCGAGGTGTCACTGCTCTATATGTAAGGAATGATACGATATATGGAAATATGTGAAGTCATGTTCAATACACCTGTGTGCTGTGCCTGTGTATGCACACCACGTAATCTACATATAAGATTATCAATTAGAACAACCAATAAATGAACATGTACTTGCTCAACTAATATTGCGAAACCTGTTTCATGCATCAAACCTTGCATGTATACTTTTAAATAAAAGCTATGCACGACTAATATGTTATTCTTTTTTCGTTCTATTACACTAACATCTCTCTTCACAGTGAAATCTCCTGGGAAAGCAATCGATTCTCAAACATTCATTTAAATGGTCATTTAATGAACTTGAGCAACCTTACCAATTCAACATGATGACCAAATGATGTCAATGTATGGTTTCAATTAAGACTTTGACGACTGAAGCAGTCCTGACTGTATCTTTCTTTTGTACTTTACTGCAACGAAACAATAGTTGTCACACCCCAGCGAAAACATCACCATAAGGAACAAGAGCTCCAACTACCAATTAACGAGTAACAATTGATGTTACCAGATGTCAAAGACTTACAAGGAGAAATGAAATAATGTTAATTCACTCACACAATATGTTGTCGAATCATTGACAACGATGTCCACATCATCAGTGTACCAGATATTTGTGCACATACTCCAAACATACTTATATGGGCATTCCGTCAGCCAATCGCAACGCTTCTTACAAAACCAGCCATTTCCTGTTGTCATTTTTAACCAATTAGGATCCAATGATCCCGTTACCGCATTAAAGATCGTCTGATCAAGCCACGCGCAAATGTCTAATAGATTTCATATTAAAGATCATTGATAAAGCAGAGACATTTATATCTGGTAAAGATCAAAAACTTGGCCCAACCTGTCCTCGTTTTTCCCACAAACAGCAATTGAATCGCCTAAAGTCCAGAATGTCCTATTCATTCAGGCAACTGTAATCCTTAACAACATTTTCTATCCCAACACCAATGCATGATCATTCAATATCTTATTAATTGCTAATCTGACACGTTTAATTATGTAAAGGATTTACACTCAGTTCATGTCTGGACGTTTATTGGCGCAAATTTTCTGCAAAAAAGAAATCAATTCTGACGGTAGTTCAGACATGTCTTGGTGCTACAACGACCTGAATCGCAGGGCCATCAATAAGAAAGTAACGCCCAACATTCTGGAATCCTGGATGGTAACTTTACCAACTGACAAAATTTAACTGTTTTGTTGCAATACATTTCACAATTTTTGTGATTTTTTCACCGCAGTGCATTTTGTTCCTGGAGCCAAACTTTCAAAAACAAAAAGAAACGTTAATGTTGAAACTGTTCTGTACTGTTGCAATGCAGGTTCGTTAAAGTAATTATGATTGCAAAGGTTTATTATTGTTTAGGGACACATTAAAATTTGTGAACATTTCGTTTACAGTGTAACTGATACGAATTCCACCATCACTGAAAAAATGAATAATAAGACTAAACGTAAAAATATGCCTGAAAAAGTGTTGTTGCCACTGTATGACAATATTATGAAGGTAACCCCCGGAGCTTGGTCTACAGCACACACTGTGAATAGCAACCAGCAAAACAAGACGTGAAAAACACGGGATAATTGAGTATGTATGCGAGATGGTGGTGGTGGTGGTGGTGGTACTTAGCTACGTATGTTCATATATTGATTACAAATACATGTACATTTGTAAAATAAGCTGTGCCATGTTTAACATGATGGAAGGTAGGAAAGAAAAGGGATGAATAAAGATGAACAAGTTTACATTGATGACATATGTATGGGAGATGTATTCATTGTTGACATCATAATACAAAGTGAAATTATCAAGCCTTGGCGTACACAAGAATGAAATGTAATCAATGCGTCCAAACTAAACCGAATAATCAAAAACAACGAAACATCGTATTCATAAATATTCCATCCTCAATACCCAATGCCAACATGTAAAGCGTTCGTTAGTTTTTGTAACGTAATGTAACAAGTTTCACTGAGAATCACCTATCTCAATTTACTTAAATGGAAATGGAAATGGCTTGCAACGTCGAAACTGTAATACAACAAACTAGCAGATAAATACTAAACGGCTGATTCCTGAACCGGTAACAAGTAGGGAACATTGAGGAACAATAGAATTCCGTGCTGTTAATGTAAACGCACAACATCATGGTTGCCACGCTCCAAGTGAAATCAAATTCCCTGTGTTTTCCCTGAGTTTTCCCTGTGTTTCCGATATTTTCCCTGTGGTAACTATATTTTTATACATTCATAATTGCAACTTTAAAGCAATCTTATTAATGTGCATCTTATTAATGCTTTCTTTTACACAGGCACATACAGCATGGCAGCACTGGAAACATTGAATTAGTGGTTAAAGTGGGTTGGGCAAACAGCTATTTTTTAAAACATGCCAAGCAAAGCAAGGTCGAAATTTTTTTAGGTTATGTAAGCCAATAAAAAGGCAATTCATAATGAAATACTTCATTGTTGGGGAAATTCCCTGTGTTCCCTGTGTGCTGAAAAAAGTTCCCTGTGTTTTTTTCCAAATTCCATGTGTTTTCCCTGTCTGGAAAACTGAGTCAAATTCCCTGTTTTCCCTGTGTTGTGGCAACCGTGAACATGTCAAAGCAACATGACACGCTATTGTTTCAAAAACGAATTTTACTTTCATTCCCTGGTTCATGATAAAGGCACGTACGTTTAAGAAAAACTCATCTATCTGTGCTATGGTCATATATTGATCAAATCCAAAGTGTTACCACCTCCCACTATTCAATACAGCTGTATGTAAAATCAATATCAAACAGATCAATTAATGCACAAAATACATGTAGAAATCAATAATTTATATGTATCGAGAATGTTATTCATAATTCTATCATTTTAATTTCTGCTACCCTTTTCACCTATATCATGCGTACCAATAATTACTGTACTTTGGTCATTATCAAAGCTATGAAAGTAAAATGTCATTTTCTTAATAATGGGGCTCGTTTACTAACATTTGAGAAAAATGGTACACAAGCATGCGAAATATAACTGTAATATTTGATTGCTAGTAAATTTTAAGCTTTATCACAAAATCACCAGGTATCTACTTATTAAATTCTAATCTGACTTTCATATCGTTTATCTTCTATCTTGGTCCTTTAAATCTCTTGTACATATTTAGATTTTTAAATTCAATCCTTTTGGATCAAGAGCTCTTTGCTAACCGACTTGTCTCGTCTTGATCAAACACCGACGAGCCAAAAACTGTTTTGTCGCAAGATAATCAAAAACCTCATCCAAACAATTGAAACAAAATACTTCATACTTTTTAGGTGGATGCAGCATGAGGCTTTTTTTCCTTTAATCTCATTGTTTGGATTACATTTCCCGCCGCACTTTAAAATCGAGGTCATTGATCGGGGTTTAGAAAACAATAACAACAAAAAAGACCTGCCGCATACTGTTCGTATCGTTGCATCGAAATGTGAACTTCATTTCATGTTGATTTTTTTTTTGCTGTAACATCTGTATCATTTCTAAACAAACATCTTTTTTCTTTTAAGTTTCTATTCTACCCAAGTGGGCGTTAACCATGTAAACTACAAGCATTGCTACTTGAACCTGACGCTTTCTTTATCTAATCAGCAGTCTATTAAACGTTTTAAATTACAAAGTTCAAAAAAGACAAAAGATAAAAAAAAAATAAAGTTGACAAAGACTAGTAAATATATATTTGATTACTGTTGAAATCTTTCGAAATATTTTTTTTGGATGTAAAGTGTGGGGTCTTTGAATTGCAGAAACAAGCCTTCAAAAATGTATCCGGACTTTTTTGGGACTTTCAAGTTATCTATTAGCCTTTTATTTTCTTTTAAATTTAAGTTAACATTGGTATTAGAAATAAGTTGGTCCTACAGTGATTGGTCTTGGTTCGTTTTATTAAAATATGGATCAATACAATAGAGAAATAGATATCTCTTCAAAGAAATGATAGTTGCTCAACAGGATCGAATTTCTGATCAAGGACCAATCGTGTCTGATCAATAACCGATAATCAATCGATGGACATGTTAGGGACGTGTAGCCATACGTATTCAACATGTTCTAACCTGAACCACGACTGCTTGAAACGTATATGGATATCGGTATACATACATCAGGCCAAAATTAATTCCAAGGATTTTTGTATCTGCGCATGTGGACTGGTTTGTTCTGGTGACAATTTTCGGCAAGTCTCAGTTCTGTCTGTCCGAAATCGTTCAGGTTTTTCCTGCATGGTAGTAATTACAGTAAATCGCTTCTTTAGTACGAACACCAAGGTCACCTCGTAGGGGTCAAGGCCATAGAGAGGTCAAGAAAAGGTTGCATCCAACGACGATGAGCCGTCAGCTTGTTAGGTTTTCTTATTTCGGAAATGTCAGGAGATCGGTGATCTCTATCTGATCGAAAAGAGATCGCCAACAGATCAATAATCTATCGTATCTGATTAATGTATCGATACAGATAAGTCCAGAACGCATCTCAAACATGTTCAGGACAAATCACGACACATATCCAACGTGTGCTAACCTGATATTTAGACGTAAAGCAAACGTATCTGGTGTACAGTACGGTGTACTTGTACCAACAGGTACTAAACCTGAAACACTTTCCAGTACGCAAAGTACTTTAATTGAAGTTATCAATATCGTACAATGTAGTGTAGCGAGTACTTCAGGCTATCGTGCATTCATAATGATATCCCGACCCCCGAGTTTCAGACGTCCCACTTTTCCCCATTAAAATTACTGAAGATATGTAGGTAGAAAAATGAATATGCAGGTGGCGGTTAAGATTTACGTGTAGAAATATTGTTAATGATGCAATTTGATTTGATACAAGAGAATATCAAGAGAATATGAAACTGGTTAAAGTGTGATATACTGAAACATTCTTTTCGTTTAAAATAGACTTCCGTGCAATGAGATATTTGGACCATCAGGCCAGACATTTTATTTATTGGATTAAGCTTCAATGAAAGATAGCCGATTCGGGGAAAACGTTGCCACTTCATTTACGTTCAAGATTGAAATTTGCGAAATCTGCATGAATTTTCTTCAGCGACGTTCGACCAGCTGAAGGATAATTAAAATTTCTGCTATTTGGCTTCAAAATCCTCTTTTTTTATGAAAGAAGCGGTTGGAAACGTCATTCGACAAATGTATGAGTCTGGGCTTGACCGCAATAGCAATCAAATATGCGATTCTGATAGATTTTGGTGCGGTAAGGCAAGGTTAGAAAAATAAAACCTGAGAAAGCTTCTAGTATATCACTCTAGCATATCACAATTGTCAACGAAAACAGAATGGATCGTTTTAAATGTTACACAAAATGACATTATTTTCGCGTGTATTGGGGTGTAATTACTCAGAGAATGCAAAAGATATCTCGAAAGAAACCTGTGAAACGTTTATCTCAGAATATCGAGGGCAGACTGGGGTTAGCTTTTTCTTATCTAAATAAAATCATAGAACATTGAATTTGTAACTTGTCCGGTATCTGTCTAATCTTGATGTGCCAGATGTATGATTACGTTTTCTTATCTACGATCGATTATTGTTTTATTGATTTTGTATCTTGTAAAGAAAAGAAAAAAAAGGGGGGAGAGAGAATCCATCATGTTCTATTTGAAAATAGTAAATTTTTCATCGAAAAAATATTAACTTAAATTTGAATGTCAATGTTTAAAATTTAGTGAAACGCGCTTTTTTTCACGAAGGTCGTGTTCAAGGTTTCACTCTCCTCAAAATTGCTCTTTTTGTTAATCTGGGTAGTTTTTTTTACTTTGCACAAGGTGGCAGCAGAAGACATCCAACAGTCAAACCAGTCTGCCATCTTACGGATCAGCCACAAGTTAAAGTGCCAACATCAAGGAATGTAAATCAAAAATCAATTTATATATTGTGTTATGTTTATAGCTGGACTATACTTTAAATAGCAGTTAGGCGTGTCACAAAGTCATTAGCTTCAAGAAATGAGTGTATGGAACGGAATTCTTTTTTAAATTGCATTTCCGAATTTGTAAATACTTTTAATTTTAAAAGTTTTGATGCAGCAATTATAATTCTGAGATAAATTTTTAATTGTTTATTGACATAGAAAAGGGTTACAGAGGAGTGGGAGCTATGTTTAAAGATTTTTCCAATGCATTTCACTCGTACAATTCCCGTACAGTGAAATTACATTCGTCATCGTCAATTTCCGGGTCAACCGCGGGGTCAAAATTGTGACACGTCAAGGTCAGTTTAATGTTCAGTATGTCAGTCAGTCAAATCTTCCTCTTATTAGTTTATTCAAGTCATAAGTCTGCAATACTCTGCCAATTCTGTACAAGTTCTATCGAGACAAACAAAGATCCACTTGAATGAGCAAAAACCTTTTTTTCATAAATTACAAAGTCAATTGTAGAGACAGAGACAAAGTCGACAATTTCAATTCAAAATCTTCTACAACTGTGCGTTTACATTTGTGTGTATGTGCGTGCGTGCTTGCTTGCTTGCGTGTACAATGATCGCATGTTGCTGCCGTAGTATTGTCGTTGTAAAATTAAATTCACAAATTGCGCAAGTTGCCATTTTAACATGATCAATAAGTGATACAATGCATTTTCAATAAATGCACGTGGTATTTATATAGGACGTGTCCACGTATCATATGTCCTTGTGCGTTTCCTCATTCCAACATACAAACCATAAACCAGCTGTTCCAACTAGATAATGAAAATCCATTTTATATTTAATTGATCTATTAAGAGTTGGCCTTTCACGGTTTGAATTAAAACAAAGTTCTGATTTCGCATGTTGTATTTTAAAGTTTCATATTTTATATGGCCTAAATGTACATTCACCTAGTTTTCCCCAGTTTTTCAGAAATATAAACTAGAAACCCAGCATTTATTTTAACACATTGTGGTTGTGCATTTTGGTATTCCTAAAAAATATTACATAAATTAAACCCGCATCCCTCACAAATTTGATTACATTTCTCTATGACAGCGGGATATTTGTAGACAAGGTGTGACCAGATTACATACCAGATAATGCATTTACAGTTTCTGTAGTAACGTGTACAATGCATATCTGGCATGAAACTCGGCACACAGATTCTGAGGTTATATCCCTTTTCGTTACCTTGTACGCAAATAAATTCTAAAAGTTTCCAAACGTTCAAGTTTAATTTCCATTACATATTGATTGATTAGTTTATTTTAGCTATTTCCATTCGTCTCATCCAGTTTTTCTTCCGTGAGTCCTTTCCAGTTGTCCGTTGCTATGCATTTTTCAGACGTTGCTATAGGCCCGTGTTGCTAAGCGACAAGCAGAGGAAAGAGATACCACCAGCTGTGTTCACAGGTACAAATAGGTCATGTGAGCACAGAGTGGTACTCTCTCCTTCACTGTCTTATTTCTTCTCACTATTCTTGTATTCATTCCTTCTTCTGTCTTCCGAACTAGGGCATCCTACAACATGATTATTTCTTCCATTTTCTCTTTACTTCCCTCCGTCCATCATCATTATTACGTTGTCATTTAAACTCAATGCAAAATCCTGAAGTGTGATAAATGCGTCGTATTAATTAAAGGCGTTGCTGTACAAGTGAAAATAATCCATAAGCGTTGAAATTCTCCTTTAATATAGAACGAAACATCAATATGTCGTGTATTGCGAGGCGTTCTCTGCCCATATGTTCAAACATCCCTCAATAATATGTTCCCCTGACCTGTAAAATACATGCATTGCTGATCAAACACAGTAAAACCGTTCTTTTTCAATAATTTTGCACGGATGTTGTATGTACGTGTGTGTATCTGTAATTTTCGAGTGCATCTGTAACACTGTATGCTAGCTGCACATAACACGTCGTATGCGTGCAAATAACTATACATGTAATTGATGTGTAGCAGCAAATACATAAAATGAATAATGCAATGCTGTATGTGCAAATGTTCTAATTTGCATGAACTAGTTTTCCGTACTGGTACTGTGCGTTGTTGTAGTGAACCACACAGAGATCGAGCTATCTCTCTCATTCTCTCTAACCTACTTTGCCAATATATGTGTCATGCTTTTAGCCAATAACTGTAAATATTATCAATTTTGCCAGTAGTTTCTATTACCCATAATTTACGAATACATGGTTTCTATTTCGCAATTTTCCCTTTTCCAGTGTAAACTTGAAGTCAAGTTTTGTAAATGAAAATGTAGACGACTTAATTTTTTTCTCGACTGAAAAACTTTGCGAAAATTCATATCCAACAAAATGAGTACCCTTACAGTAGACTAACCCAGTAGCCAAGTAACCTAGACAAAAATAACCAGACAGTGATCATGAACATACGCCACAAGACAAGCCTTGTACAAGGGAGAATGGTAATTAAATTTTAAAAATATATGCTTCCATATTTGCCCACTAAATCAAACAAGTCACTTGTTGGCCCGAGCCATGAGAACTTGCCCCCACCAGTAATGTTTACAAAAGTTTGTGATCCTTTAAATGCCACGCCCCCCTGCTCGAGATGAGGTCATGGCCTCAGATCGTGTAAATACAACGCATACCATAGCAGCACAAGCATACCCTAGAAAGGCATACCATCATACATGGCATTCCCCTGTTCTATACAACAAACCAAGCTATCAATGATTACCATACCCTAGATACCTGCAAATGCACAATATGTAATACACCTGGGAAACCTAGAAATTATTAAAGGTAGAAAATTGTCACGCATCCAACTTAGTCCAAATTGAAAAACTGTTTTAGAGCTTTGAAATTTTACTATGCTGATGCCAAATATAAAAAAGTCAAAACAGTTTAAATGCGCATATGTTATAAATTTAGCCAAAAGATTAATTAAATTTAGCTCAAAGAAAATAGATATATATAAATTTCATTTCCGTGATATCAAAGAGCATGTATTATTCTTATAATCTTCATTCTGTGTTATTTAACATTTCCGTCAAACGTTGCGTTCCTTTGTACCTGCTTTGACGTTGTACTGTATTATTATACACTCTTTTTCAGTGTTGTTATAAATCCACGATATCCTAGCGAAATATAAATCTCAACAAATCCTGAAAGTGAAAATGAAGAACCCTGAAGTGACGTCCAACTTTAGAAAGTCCCAAGCCGCAAGTGAGATAAACTGTTGAACTTTCAACCCTCTGTCTCTGTCTCTCTCTGTCTGTCTCAGCCCGTATGACCTGCACTGCTGTGTGATCCAAATACTAAATGCGTACCCATATATATACAAGTCCCCTCTCCATGCTGGTTGCCCGTACTATCTGCAATGTATGAACAATTCCGCCAATGCGGTTTTCATGTTCAGGCACAACGAAAAGTCATCGCGTATGCACAAAAGTTTTAATGGTGATCTGATCAACTTTTAAATAAAAGTAATCAACATGTTCCAAATTAATACTTGTATTCACAATTTATTTTTTTTAATTATGACTTGATCAATTTAAAACAGAATTCATCAAAAGTTTTCATAACTGTGAATATTTTAATTATTAAATTTAAAACGAGATTTGTTACCAAATCGGGAAAAAGTCACCGGGTATCAACCTACGAAACGGACAAATTATTTCACAATTTGAAAATAAATTTCAAAAATATCACTGCCAAAATGGAATTTTGAATAATTACGAAGAAAAACGCTAAAGAAACCCATAAATTTCAGTGGACAATTTCAATGCCATGCGTGTTGCTACACACATGTACACACACAATTAGCAACCAAAAGGGTCAACTACGGCCCTTAAAGGCTTCTCGGCACACAATGCACAGGTTCATGCCTTATTTACACAATCAACATAGTTTCTCATTTGTACCAAAAAAAAGAATTCCTTAGATAGATTCCTTTCTAACAAGTTCAGGCACAAAAAAAATGTTGATACTTAAACAGTTGAAGGTTTGATCATTCTTGATCACTTTCAAAGCAAGTGGTTACATGTAGAAACTGAACTTCAAATTCAATCCCAGTCAATTCAGTTGCACTCAAAAGGCACTTGATCTTTTAAATATATCACACCGTGTCACACGTTATCTTAAATATAGATATGTCCTTATCTTAAACCATGTCTTCACAAGTACATTTTTTGAAACCATAATCCGAAAGTAGCCAAACATGGTTATAAATTTATCTTCCTCATTTTGAAAAAGATTTGAACAATTTTTAAGCAGTTTTGAATGTACATTTTCAAAAGTAATAAAGCACAGTGGGTATGTGGAGACGAATCAATTTACTGAGCCCTGTTCTACTCCACTTGTAACTTTGTAACATTACCTGAGCCAAATGAGGTGCACAAACAAAACAAGTCAATTCATGAAGCTCCTAAAATAAATATTTGCCACAATCTGGAGTTCAAGTATTGTCCAATTGACATAATGTGTCATTATGACCTAATCCCCCACGAAAAAATCAGACTTGCAGGGGCGCCGACAAGTCAACCATTTTAACAATATAAATCTCAACATATTTCATGATTTCGCTCTGTTCTCATCTATTTGCAAGTTTCACAAATTGTGAGACATCAATCAATTTTTCAATTTAACCGTTGTTTCAGTAAAATTGGAAACGCCACGACGTAATGCCACGAACTGTAAGACGTAATTTTTTCCATGACGTTTAAGCCATTGGCGCCCACGCTACTTTAAGCTAATCCCGTCCACGAAGACAAGTCCGTACAAGGTACTACACAAAAATGACAAGATACTAAATAGGCTAAACATAAATCCATAAACCTTATCAACATATAAATATTGCAGATAACGCTTGTATGGAAAGATATAACCTGTAAATGACCTGAAGCGTGTGTAAACAATTGGCCCAATATTATTAATTTAACTAAATAAAATTAGCAAATGTTTTGATATAACTTTTTTAATTTCTAAGTTAAGTAAATTTACTAACTTAAGTTTTCAAAATTATCAAAAATAAATTTAAAATTCAAATAAATATATAAAAATGTTTTAACTGAATAGAAAAATGTGTGAAATATAAAACAGATCGAAAAATATCGAAAAATAAGCGTAAACTACGTAAAAACTTCATCAACTTACCATTGTAAACAACATCACTAATGCTACCAATACCAAATAAGAGGCTAATTGCGAAACTTAACACTGGATTAGCTCACCGATCCTCCCTTATGGAATGATACTTGATCACTAAACTGCAATACAATCAGCCGGCTAGAGGTACATATGTATCCCCAATCAAAGTCCTCCCAATCAAAAACCGTAACAAGCAAAAACACGTTACTGTAAAACATATTAAGCAGTCAAATTACTAAAGGCGCGATAAACAGCTAAACTAAATCAAACAAACACATATAAGGAGATACATATCTCTGACAAAGATGATCATAGTCAAATTTCAAGTCCAGGCATAAACTGTGATCCAAACGTATTCAATTCAAACTGTAAATAAATTTGTTTGAACTTTCAATAAAATGTTTACAGTTTCAAACTGTGAATTTATGACCACTGCTGTTCACCTTTTTTCAGCTCGCAAATTTATACAAATGCCAAAATGTGTGACAAATTTTGCAAATAAAAGTGATTAAATCCGACTGATACACACGAACTGTTCTCACTTTCGAAGACACAGACCAAACAGAAAACATTTTCCCCTACATTTTAATTTTCAAGTTCTTTCTTACCTAATAGTAAATACCGTGTTGTACTCTCCGGAAACATTTTCAAATCCGACTGGCAACCATGAAAGTTGTGCATCACTTTTAATACCAATACACAACAAGATGTTACACACAAATATATGCAAATCAATTTCACAAAACCGCATACGTTGATAATGACATTTTGAAGATGTCACATTCGTCAGTTTGAACCAAATGCCAATTAAAAAGTCAACAAGCATGGCGATCGATAAAAATCTACTGACATAAAAAGAATATTCGTGCGTTGTAAAGTTCACGAAGAACAGTTCACAAAAAAGTTGCAAGATAAGACACAAACACACGCACTTTTTGCAAGGACTTATCAATATACTTAACCTGTTCGATTCCCATAGCCACTGCTCTAACAAGTTAAATTAAATGCACCCAAAATAAACTTCTTACCAAAGTCCATTTGACACCACACACGGTTGTGTCCAATTTTCCATCAACAAATTTACTAATTTCAAGACACCGAATCTTAACTTTCATTCCAAGTATGATCAATCTTGAAAAAATGTACTTATAATACCACAAACTTATCGAGTCCATTTTTCGTCAAAGTCCAATCGAAATATCAACTACGCAATCCATCTAGTTGCTCACCCAAACAACAAACCCTAAGTCCGTACACAAAAAGTCCAAAGGTAGAAAAGAAAAATGTCTCAAGAAACATTTTCTTTCCCTTGTCGTTGCTGCTCCTGAGGTCCTCACCCAGTGATCGACCCAGGGACTGTGATGCATTTTGCCAGGAAACAGTTCATATATAAAGCATGCATGGCCGAGACACGCACACACATGCATGTGATGTGTTGTCAAGCTCCATCTACTACAGAACGCACTACACAGTCGCAATGGCCAATCAGCGGCTGGCGTTCCCTACATGCCCATACCGTAACTAAGGACCACATAACTTGTGTTGCTAGGATCAAAATACGATTCTCCCAAAAATGGAAACCATTTTGGGTACGTCCATACTTGTCCGATCCTAGCTCGAATTACCGCCAGTTGAATTACTTCTTGACTCCTTATTGAAACTGTCACAAAACCTTACTTAACTGCCTTATCCAGGCCTAAAGAATAATTTGTACAGATTATATTTAATGAAATTCTATTCAGAGATAAATTCTAATGACTTTAGATCATGTTAATCTCACCTGGGTATTTCAAAACGCCGATACGACTTTAACTTTTAAAGAGAGAAATTAAAAGAAGTTTCTTTATCTCCTTATTTATGCATTTAAGTACTTTGATCACGAAATCATTAAAGGTAAAAACACATTTTAATATATTTCATTGCATGCACTTCTACATTCCTGTTTTCAAGGTAGGTTGTCTAGTTTTTTAGTTTTCATTTGTCCAGAAACGGGTTACTTATTATACAATTATTGTTTTTAAGTTTTCAAATGCTTAGTTATTCCCCTACTCTTGTACATTGCAAACGGGAGTTTTGATAATTTATTAATATCACAGTTTGTACCTAAATTTAACAACATGAGCTGAAATGCGGAGTTTTAATTATTTATTAATATCACACTTTGTACCTAAATTTAACAACATGAGCTGAAATGCGCAAACATGACTATTATACAAGTGCTGTTATAAACATTTTATCACCAAAACATTTTCATCAGCTGTAATTTCTGTTCGTGACTTCCAACCTTTACAAACCACAGACCCTTATTTCGAGTTTCACATGGGGTTCTACATGGATGTTTGACTGCTAATTATTCCCTACATGATGCAACCTGTAACTAAACTTGAGTTCCAAAACTTGTTGCAAAAGTCAGTGGCATCACCAATCAAATTCTCGTTCATTCAATGAGTAAGTAAATTCGGTCGTGTTTGTTAAAATGGTTACCGCTAAAGATTAATTTTCACCACTGAACGTTGTCGTCAACTTTAAATTCCAGCAAAAACGCTTTAGAGCGACTGGCCATTAAAATTAAACGCAAGTTTGGCTTTTTTGAACGGTATTTGCTTGTTATTTGTTATTTTATTATTCTATTTATTTTGTGCTCAAAACACAAATATTATCTCCTCCGAGTGTAGTCATAAATGTTTTGCAGGAGTGGCACCCCTAAAGATTTACGCTTACTAAAATTGAAGATATAATGTGGCAAAGCACTCTCCTCTCCTGGAATGGACCAGTAGTTTTTCGTCTACGAAAAGAAAGTTTAATTTGGCAATTTGACGAGGTGACATTGTCGCAATTGTCCAAAATGGTTTGGCATCAACCAGCATGGATGATAAATGGTATAAATTTAGAAGTACTGATTCAGCACTAAAATGCAACGGGCGCTCTCGTAACGGCATTCGTACAAAGCATTGTGGTCACAGTTCCACTTAATTTCACCCAGCCTTTTTAACACGAACACATTCCAGCCGCAATTAGCTAACCACAAATTTAACTGTTGACATAACAGTGACCACATGGACATCCCACCCCTCCACCCTCACTCTTTACCATCATACCCGCTTGACCTGTTAAACCCTAGAGGCATGTACCATACCATAACAAGATGGCACAGCATACCCTTATGGGGGTACATTCCCTGCCTGGAATTTAATGTGCTTAAGTTGAACTGGAGATGGGGTTTTTTTCAATTTAGAGAAACTAACGGCATAAATTTTTAGCACTTACTTTCTAAATTAATCTGTTTTAGACGAGATTTAGAATAGAAAAACGTATAACAGTAATATCACACAAATTTCACGGCATGATACATCAAGGTGTATGTACTTATGTAATGCCAAAAGGGTTATATGGCGTATCTCAATTAAAATTAACTCACACCAATGATAAGATATGAATGGTCACATATTGCAGGTTAATTTCAACATGTGTAATAATTTTGATGATTTAAAACAGGTGTACATTACAAGTGCAAGTTTTCCTACCAATTGATATTACTTGTATAAATAAGCAAGAACATGTGGACATAACTGTATTATATAATAGTCAATATATGTCAATTTTATACTTTCAACCTTTTGACGTTGCACCAAAAGCTACACGTTTGTCATTGGTTTCAGAACTGTTTTTCGTTTGGGAGACCAATTCCAAACATAGTTCACAAAAATTTAGATTTTGTTGCTTTGGGCAAACACATCGCTGACCTTGGTGAATATTTCACATTTCCTGTGCAAAGACAAGTATCTAAAATAATTGTTTCTACATTTCTAGAATTCAATAAAGAAATTCCTCGGATCTTCACAGTAGACACTTTGCATACTTAAAATCAAAACATGCTTAAGGCGGCCGCTTGGGTTCCTCTTTACATAAAACACTTGAGGGATTAATTACCAGAATAAGGCCTTCTTCCCTGAATGGAATTAAATTCCTCTAAATCTTCTTTGAGGTACCGTTGGCCTCTTTAAAGTTCCACAGACATGCTGGGATTTTTCTTGCAAATATTTGCATTAAGCATGTTTCAATCTCTTTAATTAGGTTCATGTTCTTACACGGCTATTTATTTCGAAAAAACCTGGAGCAAGAGTTCCCGTTGTTACAAACGGTAAATCCACAAAGTTTCCTTAAAAGGTATCAATCAAGTTAGAAAACAATAGTCGCTCTCCGGGAGTGCTACTCGCCTTTAAGGTAAGTTTACAAAATAATGCCCGCGCCCCGCGGTTACTTCTCAAGGTAGTTTGTTGACCTGGAATAGATCATAATCTAACTAACACAATTGGGTACCCAGGACTGGTTGGTATGAAGGTCAAATTGCAATGCTTTCGTTTAAATTACCAAAACATGACCAACTGTACAGTTTTACACGAACAACTTGTCTTCCTCTTACCACGGCACAGTGTGGCCACATTTTGTCCAAACAGGATACCACAAACGTCTGTATCCACTTACAATAACGACTTTCCACCAAAAATGGAAAGAAAATATCTTACCTGTTATTAACTCTACTTCCCCGCTGGTACCTAACTTGATTACGATTTTCTTCGCAAGTTCGAAGACGATATTTTCCTGTAATTCTCTGAATATTAGTTTTCAGATATTCTTGCAAAGCTAGGATTTGTCTGCTGAACCTTTTTATACGGTCAATATGGTTAAAAAGCTTTTCCTGATATGATTACGATCATCATAATGTACTGGCCCATCAACTGACTGGCACCAGTTGGTCTCTAAAATTTCAAGAAGAACTGTTAAACTGATAAAAAAAAAGCCCCCCTTACATTAATTACAAATAATTCCCTGGGAAATTTTAATACAGTAGAACCTGCCTTGAACGACACCTGTCTTGGACGACATCCTGCCTTTTACGACACTTTTTTTCTTAGTATGTTAGCTGTTAAAACTAGTTTAAATGACCCTGTCTTGGGCGACATCCTGCCTTTTACGACACTTTTGGAAGGGAAAAGTTCAGTGTCGCTCAAGACAGGTTCTACTGTAAAACGTTTTAGGAAAGGAAATAGAAACTTTTTTCTTGATTTACTCCTCTCTCTAAATGCTTGAATGGATTTCAACCTGCAATTTGATTTTATTAAGGCATTGCAAGGTTATGATATTTTTATTCACTGTCAACTGACAACAGTGTCCTCTTCCGAGAATGCATTTTCAAATCATGATATCAACACTTCTTTCCCTTTATTAATAATCTTTTTAACTACATACATCAGCCCTACTTTCTTAGCCATGCTGCGCGCCTGTTTTATAAATATATAGCAAAGGAATGTTGACAATCAGGCCGTTTTCACAATGATCCTTGGTGATCGTCCTTGCTTGTCGTCCCGCCGTCGTAAGAAAATCAATTTGATCACACACCGAGAGCTTTACTGGAGTTTTAAGTAAGATTTACTGGACTCAGTATGACAACATGGAATTATTCGAGGAGGTCCAAGCAACTCACAATAAGTTTAACAAATTTCTTACTGGTTACATGTATGTAACAAATAGCAATAAATAATTGCTGGACAAAATAACACTGCCCCCCCCCCTCTCCACGAGAAAAGAACGCAATTCGATCTTTTCCATAACAGGAAACTGGTCAGCCTTTTGTTAATACGTTGGACGTAAATGCGCTTTTGTACTTAATGCATTTAGTCAAATCTATCCTAATCACGCGGGCATTATTCACCATTAACATGTAATAAATTCATACAATACTTAACACATTACAAATATCTGACCACCAATGAGCTTGGTAATAACTAGGCGTATTGGTAGCAAATGCAGTCATGTAGAAAGTGAGGAGAAATAACCAAATACAACCAAACAACATAGTCAAGTATTCTGTACTTATTTTGTTTATTAGTCTATCACGCTTTGCGTTGATAGACTACTGTAGACGGCAAGGTGGTTTCGCTGCGAGTTCAAAAAG
>JBCAUI010519578.1:0-11984 GCA_038406195.1 Haplosyllis anthogorgicola | reverse complement strand
CTGATAGTTCATAATATTTCAAAATTCCCTGACTTTTCCCTGACTGGAAAAACGTCTGCTAATTTTCCCTGATTTCCAGAAGCTGTAGGAACCCTGATAAATGCCAAATGTAACATAAGTGTATACTGAGATATATGACTTCACAGCAAACACTGGTAATGCTTAAACGTCTGTTTGACTCTTACCTTTATTCTCGGCCTGTCATAAAAGAATTTGAGGTACTTCTCAAAAGCCTCGCTTTTAGTCTCAGGAGTGGATTTGGGTTTACGTTTAGACGTCATCTGTCCATCTCTCAACTGAGCCAATTCTTTGTCTCTCTCTTCTATTTTATTAAATGCCTGAAATATAAACACGTCTCATTTCTGTCGAGTATTGCATGAGTGACAAGATTTTACCACTGGGTAAAAACACTGCCAAAGTTTATTAAACTCATGCAATCCAGTCATCAACAATAACTAAATGTATCACCTGTTCTCTGACTTTCTTTTCTCTCATAACTTCGTCCGTCTCATCATCCGTCAACATGTCCACAAAGTGGGTGAATCTGAAAGTACATGTACATTCTAACCTAAATGAACATTACTAGAATAATGTTAACATAAAATTATATCTTTAGTATAGACAGCAGAACAAATGTATCTGAGATCTTGCTTCAACCACAACACTAATTTTTGCACTACTTTTACAGGTTACATAAACACGAAAAACAAAAGGAAACTGCAAAAAGACTAATTTAATACAAAACTATTGTCTATGACCTTTACTTTGAACTTACGACATTGAACATGTGTCAAGGATAAAAGCACAAACCTGTAGGGTATGTACGACTCCTGACACCACCCATGAACTGGTTCACTACACACAGAATGCACCACAAGTAGAGAGTTAATAATAAACAAAAAGAAGTATGTACTGTAAAGTAAATATCTGCTTGACTAAGTAAGGAAACACACAAATATTCAGTATTTTAAAACTAAGAATACAACCAAAAAAGAATAACTGTAACACAAGGATAATAATACAGGAAATAGAACTGCACGTCATCGGGGTCAGAAATACACGGGAGGTTTAAAAGCCACACATCTAACAGGAGAGACTATACATTAAACTAAAATGGAGCATAACACTGTACTCCCATTTCCAGTTATTCAAAAAAGCCACTCAAAACTAAAGCCTTACTTAAATGATGACTGTGCCGCTTTCAGCCGTTTGACATCGTCCCGAGACAAGTCATCCAACAGGTCAGAGTTAAATGGTATTGCTTTCTCAATGACTGGTTGTGGAAATTGCATAGATACCATTTTAAACCTGTAGCTTTTGGGCATGTCTGAAAAGAAAGGTTTCTATTAAGTATGCTGTATCGAGTAATATTCTGAAAATAGTAAACATGAAAAATTCTTCTGATACCTAAATTTGAATGAGATAAATCCCACATCATTGAATCCATTGCGGTGTTACATTACCACTTACAATTCTTGTAATCTATTATGTGTACGTGGTCTCCTATTCCAACCAGTAAGTCTCCTTTACTACTGCAGAACGTCAGACTGTGTGGTCGTGCATTCAATCTAATTAATCGAATCAATATGTTGTTCTCATTCCAGATTCGAATTGTGTTATCCAGACTTGACGAAGCAATAATCTTCATTTTAGGACAACTTGTAAGCCCTGTTATTGTATCCATGTGGTCATCCTCTGGCCCATGGTCGTGGCGATCTGTTCAAAATGAAGATGGAAATGGCAAAAATATTAAATTAACTAAAAAATACAAAATACAGTCAAACCTCGTTTATCCAGCCTCATCCGTTTTCTCTAAATATTGGCTGGTTTGTGAAATATCCGGATTAACAGTATTAAAAATCAATGAAAAAAGGAAATTTGTTCCCAAGAAAATATGGACGGAAAGTGAGGGTATCTGGATTACGGGAAGCGGATAAAAGAGGTCTGACTGTAGTTTACAGTCTAACCACTCACCTCTCATGTTACAACTCAAATACGTATTGTGCCTATTGAATTGTATTATTCTATGACGAATGTGAGTGAAATTACAGGAAAATCAATGAATTAGTTAATCAACATCAAACTTTGAACATACTGTTGCAAGTGTACGATCCAACTGTGTTGTGACATTCTTCCCCTTCGGCACATACTGGAGGGGTTATCGCACATTCATCAATGTCTACATTATAAAGAAACGTAACGCTCAGTAATTTGTATTTAGAATTGTGTGCCACCATTTCTCTTTGTGCAACGTTAACGTATTTTGTGGCAGACATGCTTTTTATGAATGTTAAAGTTGAATATACAATTGAATTACAATTGAAACTATAAGAACTTACCAGTGCAGCCAACACCTTCTATCATATTGTATCCTTCCTTGCACTTGTTGCAGTGTTTGGGGCCATCACCAATGCATCCATCTTGGCATGAGGGATCACAAACTGAAAATAACATTCGCAAAAACTTATATATTTCTTTTGAGAAGTACAATACTAGTCTGTAATTATTTGTGCAGCGATCTTAACTAAATGTAAGCAGCTATTCCTTTCAAAATAATTCGCACTTTCTATCAACTTTTAACACCAAAGAAAAACACAGTGAGTAATTCAATTCAAGAATCAGAATTCTACGTAGAAAAAAGATCACTGCACAAATTATCACGACTGAAGGGAGTACAACATTTGATCTTGGCACAACTGCGTACCATAACAAAGTCCATTTTCTACGAAATAGCCCTCTTGACATTCAAAGCATCCGTCATCGGTACAATTGTTACACCATGTTGAACATCCTGAAAGTCCACAAAAAGGCCTCACTGTAATGTGTAAGATTTCAGCCGAGACTCTGTACATGCATTTAGTTTCAGTTAAATAAGGAAACACTGACGTGTAATTTATATTATTTATATAGCTACACCCATGCAGACATTAAATTTCGTAAAAAAAATTAACTTGCTTGAGTATTTCATTAATTTATATCGATCAACACATGCCAATTACTGAGTTATTAACATGTGTAGTTAATTACCATTACAGATGCCTGCTTCAAGATGATATCCAATTTCACATTTGGTGCATTTGTCTTTGCCATCACATTCTTCACATCCTGCTCCACAATCTGATAAGAATTTTGAAAAAAAAAGAAATATTTTTGCCATTTCTAATACACGAATGTAGTTTCGTTATTTCCCGTTGTCATATTCTATTTGAAAATACGAATTAAGAAAACACGGTAAAGTCCATATTTTCAACTTACCAACACATTTAAATGATCCGGGAGTGTTCACACAGTATTCCTTGTAACCACATGCTGGCCATTCGTTAGGTTTTTTGAGACATTCATTGATGTCAAAACAACCATAATCAGCTGTGTCCCAACCTTCTTTACAGTCGTCACATCCACCGGCCCCTGCTCCCCAGCAGCTCGTTTTGCACATGCTGGCACATTCTGTGAATAAAACACGGTTTTAGAAAGAACGGATTTACATGTAAATTGCGATTTTAATCAGCAGATTGAAATTAAAAATCCAGAGTGAAATAATGATAGTCGCATCTACATTACAATCGCTTTTCGAAATATGATTTGCCTTCTAACTGCATACACGTACTCAAAACATTACTTTACAGATATATCTTTCTGTTTAGTGTCTACAACATTTCAACTATCTATTTATTACAACTGATGTCGATTTATTGGTGAATCACTTACTTCTGCAATCAGTGTATGTTTTGTTCTTTGAATGTTCATAGTATCCTACAACACATTCCTCACATTCATCACCACGGTAACCATCTTTGCAGAGGCATGCTCCCGTTCCAGTCCGAGTTGCATTTCCCTGCAATTACAATATACACATGCACATTAAAATTTGCGATGTGTTCTGAAATCCTGTGCTGGATACTGGATAGCCCATCCTCCAATATTACAATGTTAAGTGATGACTCATTCACTGCATTAGACAACTTTTCTTAAGTTCTCTTCAATGATCTTCCGATCGATAAGTGTCAAGTGACAATTTTTTCTGCGATGCAGCATAAAGACTTGTGCGATCATCTAAATAGAAAAATTAATTAACTGAAAAAATTATTTATCCCCACCAAAAATAACTGAACAAGTATTAATTATTATTATTAATATACCATATTTATATGTTAATATACTATTTTTACTTACAATACATTCTCCGACACCTCTACAAGGATTATCTCGTCCACCAGGGCATTCACTACATCTCTCACCGAATGTGCCATTAGGACAGCAAACTACAAATCAAAATAAATTTCTTTTACTTTGTAATGCAATATCTGGTGTGGCATAAAGAAAGATAACACTGTAGAACCTGTCTTTTGTGATACAGAACTTTTCTCCACGAAAGGTGTTGTAAAGACAGTATGTCGCCCAAGACAGGGTCATTTAAACTTGCTTTAGTAATGTTGTAAGCAGTAAATAAGTGACGTAAAAGGCTGGTTGCCTTATGCACGTCAACTGTAACATAGCAAATTGCTATCAAAAAGGACTTACTTTCCATTCGATCAACACACATAAACTGGAACAAGTCTTTACTTTTTCCTTTGGCAAAGTGTTTGAACCACCAAATCTCAATCAGTTCTTCATATGCCTCAAACATCTGACTGCACTAGAAGAGAAATTGTACACGACGTTTGAGAGGAATGACAGTTAAACGTTCAATAATAGCTCTTGACGAAAAGGTGCCAATCATGACGATACCGGAACTTGCTACAACGTAATACTTGATTAAAACCTGTCGGACTTTTAAAATAACTAGAATTAATTATGCACCGTAAAATGCACCGCAAAATGCACCGTATAACTAAATTCTTTTAGTTTAGTTAGAAATTAACAACTTGGCAATGCAATGAATACATGTACAGTAGAACCTGCTTTAACAAGCCACTGGTTTGAGCGGCCACATTGGAATTTACGGCCAATATGTGGATTTGTTTCTTGTTTTTTTCTCATAGATAAATCATTAAAATCATCTCTGCTTTGTGAGGTCACCTGTCATTTGCGGCCAATTTACGTTGTGAATTTGGATGGCCTCTCAAAGCAGGTTCTACTGTACTTCTAATTTAGAGATTTCAATCTGTGTTTATTTATTTTTTCTATCCAAGATTTGCAACATTGACTGCAACTGCTCCGCTGAACGCAAGTAACTTACCACTTTGAACTGCGTAAGGGCAACTCTAACATCTGGCTGATTAAAGTAATGCTTCAACGGTCTGTCATGTAATCCACTGTAGTTTAATGTTGGTCTCTGAAAGTTCAAACATTTTTATGAATAATATAAATACATCAATGTGACACATGAGAAACATGACGGTTAGAGATACAGTTTACAAGGGGTTATTATTATTATTATTATTATTATTATTATTATTATTATTATTATTATTAATTTTTGTAATTCCATTTATAGACTACACTTTACAACTAACCACTCCCATTTCATATCTAAATTCGCGCTATGAATTATTGAACTCTGGATCTATTTCATGTCATGAACAAATATGGATACATGTACATGTTTTACAATATCGAAAAGTAAAGGTACACAACATACAAATAATGTGTGTTAATATGGGAGAATGTGGCATCTGAATTCGACTTACGACTCTAAATAACTTACGGCCTTAGTTGGAGGATGGTCTAATCGTGGACAATCTGAAGTCGACAAATCAAATCCATCTTCCAATCTTTTCACTTGGAAATAATATTTCCTGTAATAGAGTGAAAAAAAATATGCAACAACATTAGCAAAATTACTTGTTTGAAGGCATCAGGTCGTTTTGTTCTGGTCACATTCTTGAACAATGTTATACATTTCGTAAATTTACCCGTTCATCGTCCAACCGTTTTTCCTTCCATTGAATAGTTCTAAAATTATCAAAATGTGAGTTTTCCAACAAACATAAGCTTTAAGTGGCTTTCGTTTTAAAGAGATATTAAATTAAAATACTTCTATTCATTTCTATCATCATTACACATTCTTGGCCTAGATGTATTCTGTTTATTTGACAAACGTGATATCTCCTACATGTACCTATTATGCATTAATTAGTACTCGGTTCTATTAGGCTTTTTAAAAATCATGTGGCTTACATTGCACGGCCAGGATTTTCAAAGTGTTGCGATCGAAAAAAAAAAAATTGGACTTGGCCCCTAAAATATAAAAAAATGAAGATTTTTCCGATCGACTTCTGGGAAATCTCGTCCTACTGTAATTTTTTTAAATCCCGATTTCAAAGCGCTGCGGAGAATGTAATCCAAACAACAAACCTTTCTAAAAAAACCGTTTCATATGTAGTATTCTTATCGAAATAATCAGATAACATTAACTGATTATCTACTTCTGTTGTTATATTATTAAGACACTCATGAAATGACATAAAGATGAATGAAGTGGAATTTCCAAGCTTTATCGATCATCCTTTACCTTCCTGCAGGGAATCTATTTTGCGTTTTATTGACAAATAAGAGGTTACTGTTTACCGATCTGTTTCTTTTAAAGCCTGCCAACTGTGCTCTGCCATATAACACCTTGTCAAACATTATTACTAAACAACCCTGTTGAATCAAACACTATCATTTAGCTGATGATGCCATACAGTAGAACCTTTCTTTGACGGTGACGTAAATTTTCGACATAAAACGGCCGTATGATGCAGGTGGCCTTTCAACTATTGATGGGTGCTGTTTAATACAAAACTGTCATAATATTAGTGCAAATGGTACAGCAGGACCTGCCTTATACGACACTTCTTTTGAGCAACACGCTCTCTTACTTGACACTTTTAGGTATAAACTAGGGGTCTCAGATTTTTATCGATAATCGATTACTATCGATAAAAGTATTTTATCGATAAATAGTTGTGGCCAAATGTCATAATCGATTACTGAAGTCATCCAGGTGAAATACCATCAACAGAGGAATCCTGACATCACTTGCAACATCAAGTGAAATTACAAATTAACAACAACTATGCCTCAGAGCAGAGCTTATGATGAAGCCACTTCACAGAGAAAGTGAAGTCACTTTACAACAAAGAATTACTTTAATCAAAGAATTACATTTCTATGTTAAGTGGCTTCATTGTTTGTTGATACTTAGATGTAAGAAAATTGCCAAAACTATGCCTTGTATGTACGTACTTTCCTGTTAAGTACCACAACTTGATAATCGATTATTATCGATAAAAAAAACTTTGATAAAAATCGATAATGACATTTTATCGATTACGACCCCTAATGCTTACTTGTATAATAGCTACGCAGATAAGTTAAACTTTCCACGGATACTTACGGTCCATATTCGTCTTGCTATCCTGAATTTCCTGATAGGGCCCTTCTTTTGTATCGTTTATTACAAGTGATGTGTAGAGGTAGTCAGTGAAGGGTTCCAGGTTCGAGTATATAATCTCCATCTGAAAAGTACATGAAGTTGCCATGACAGTATTCTGAGAAGAAGATTTAAGAGTGCACCTGAGTGGCGCACCCCCTGTTATTGTGAATATATTTTCTGGTTTAACACTGTTGTATTACAATGCATTGTATTTGGTCTGTCTCAAGAGAAAGATTCTCTCAAGCCAAAGTATTTCCTTGAAATTTTGACCTTTCTCTTCACGCAGAGTTTACTGTACAGTGTACACCTCCATTGGTGGAAAAGGCAGGTGTCACACCAAATGTGACCCTCAGGACCACTGCACGCTGGCAAGTAAGAGTGCAGGTGCGAGATTCAACCCGGATTTTTATATCCAATGAAGACGGTCACACGAAGTCCAAAACAGTCGTAATCAGTGGCATAGGCATGATACAAAAACAAAAACTTAAAAAAAGAACAGTTAAAGCATTTGTGCACAAGCATTGAGCTTCAACCAATACAATTGACGTCCCTAGTGCTCCAGTAATGAGTACACTCGCGTGCTTTATCTGTTCAAGAGCTCTTGGGTTTACCTTACCTGTGCTGGGTCAGAGTTGTAGGCAATGGTTTTGTTTCTTGACTTCGGACTTGTCCTATAAAATGTAAAAATAACACTTTTGACTTTCTGATTTTATTGTCTTTGCAAAGAAAGTTTTGCTAGATTTGACAGGCATGTCTAACTTGAGGCACACTTTTCCGATTTGATTAGAGCCATTTTTTGCGGTAAGGTAAATTTAAAGGATTTCCATTGTGTTGAATACTTTTAGGAAATGGGTAGTAAACAACACACTTTAAGTTATAATTGAGAATTCAAATATAATAATAAATTGAGAATTTTCTATCACCGATTTGCAACAGATCATGTCTGATGCAACTGCATTTTGCCATGATCAACATATTTCACCTCTAAACGAAGTGGTTTTTTTAAAATCCCAATTTCAAAGTGCAGCAAGAAATGTAATCTACATATATATATCAGATGGTCGGAATGTGTCACGCCTGTCACACTTTGGCTGGCAGTAGCACATGCAGACTGTGTGGACCACACGGGAAAGAACTGAAGCTGTGTGATGTTGATTTGTTTACAAAATATACCTGACATACACCACTAAGATCACACTATGAAGATTTCCGAATTTGACAGGCTAATGCCAATGCTTGCACCGGGTTGTTTACTAGTCTAAACAAATAAAAAAGCGCCTAAAAATACTCACAATAACACGGCTTTGACTTTGACTTTGCTCAGGTCAGTGTATCTGTTATTTCCCGTCAGATGGTAAAAGCGGAAACTTATTTCGGTTGCACTGATGTTACTCACATACATGTTGATATGCATGTTACCTACAAAGTACAAGGATTTAAAACCTCATGATCAATATTATGTACAGTAGAACCTGTTTTGAGCGACACCCTAATTTTTCAGGGCAAACATGCCGTAAAAGGCATGTTTGCCGTACAAAACAGGTAAAATAAACAAGAATAATGATTCATTTCACCGTATCACTGCCGTAAAAGGCAGACCTGCCGTAAAAAAGGTGCCGCTCAAAACAGGTTCTACTGTAGTATATTTTAAAAATTAAGTTTAAGCAGTGGTACAGGCTGTCGTCCTTAGAAATGCCGACCTGTGTATGCACAGTTTTTTCATTACAAATGTATACAGTAGCCCTTCCTTTGGGCGACCAATTTTGGGAAGAAAAGTCGTCACCAATGGTTGCAAAGGAGGGTTATCTTTCGTGCAATTTAATGGGTTACATCTAAAGTCTGATGGCCTTGCAAAGAGAGGCTGGTCGTACAAAAAGAGGTCCGCCCAAAGTAGGCTCCACTCAGGATTTCTTGTTGGAGGGCGCCGTTTAATATTGTCCTCCAAAACCCTATGAAAATGAAAGAATTTTGGGCCGTTGGAGGGACTTGGATCCGCCAGTGCCACTGTACGTCCAATAACAAACACAAACCAGAAGCATCATAGTCACAATAACGTTCATCCGACCCGTCTCTACAGTCACGGATGCGGTCGCATTTGCGCTCCAAGTCAATGCAAACCCCGTCATTACACGTAAACTCCGAGTTGTAACACCGCCTGGGAGGTGTGGTAGTGTACGCAGCTGAAAATAGAAAAGATAACACAGATAAACAAAAGATAAATATAAGAACGTAATGCTGAAATCGGATACATGTACTTGACGTTTTAATGATTACGCATTGTCTATCCGTACAGTTCACATTCTGTAATACATCTGCGCACTTTCCCGATGAAGTCAATGTCAAAGTATTATTCATTCAATACCATTTGGCGATAGGTGCTTTGTCAAAAGCAGTGTTTCTACCATTTCTCCTCTTGCATACGTTTAATAGGGTTCATTTATGACTGCTACTTTCCACACGCCTGTAAATGAGTCATGATTCTTCCTTTTTATCCAGATCCCAAAAAATTTTCTGGTAATAGTTACAACTGTAATTTTCTTATTCATGATTCATTATACTTCGTGCACTTTTTACAGGTGGTACACAAGCGGGTAAATGATGGTGAAAAATCTGCTTGTACTTTGTGCAAACGCAAATGTTTCTTTTATCTTTACTTCACCCTGTTAAATTAATTACAGGTCTGCCTGCTCAATTAGCTCATCTATTCGTTATCTATTAAAACATAGGTCCAGATGGACCTGGGCACATTTGGCATTATCAAAATACTTATACAATTTACGTCACAATATCAGAAGTATCTAGGATCAAATCTCCAATGTGATCAATGAAAAAAACACAAATATGGCTCCCAAACTAGAAATATAAGTGGCATTAATATAGTTTTTATAGGAAATAAAGAAGGTATGAAGATGCATATGACTGTAAAATATAAAGTGTGTATCTTTAACTGCGTGTCCAGAAATAAGGTTTGAAGAAAAATACAAATATGGCTGCCAATTTGAGAATAATGGTCACAGCAACATGATGATGATGATGATGATGATGATGATGATGACGAAGACGACAATGGACGATTGACAATTCATGATTCTATAGGCTCTTTGGCAATTATGTCAAATGAGCCAAAACATGTTAACGGTGATCCAAATGAGGAATGGAGGATCAGCCAATAATTCGCTGAGTTTCATCACTTTGAAAAGCAAGGTGAAAGTGAAATGTTTGGGAAAATGGTTTTAATGTTAAACATATATAAATTTTCTTGGAACACCGTTCGGCCTGGGATGGTTTTGTACTTATTTGGGCTGAGTGTTTTGAACGCCAACCAATACTACCATACCAGCTTCGATTCTACTACATGTAACTGAAAGATGGCATTCGAAAAATTATCCGAAGTCTGCTCAGCTTGGGACAATTGCCTACATTAGACAATTCAGCAAGTTACTATCTACTGTTAAACTTAGTAAGAGCACCATCTCTTGCAAATACAGATTTCACTGCACCTCAGAAAGGGTGCACAATTTGTATTTACAAGCACTTCCACAGCCAAAAAGAAGAAATTTTCCCTGTTAATAAATGAAGTTAGTTAGTCGCGCCATGCGGTGGGAAAAAACTCGCTGCACGTCTATGCTATGTGCACGTGCAAAACTTACTGTAAGGGGTCGTTACACCTGTAAAGTACAAAACAACACTTCTTGACGTAACTTTAAAACTAATTGGACACATGTGCTTAATGCTAAAATCGGAATGGGACAGTTTGTACATTATGTAGACGTTTTATTGATATGGCGCTGTATCTCTTTTCAGCTTGGTGGATCACAACAGGTATACTACTAAAACAACGCTGCGTTAGATACACCCGACCAACACAAAATACAATGTCTACCCTGGCAGCTTTCGAGCCCTCCTGATTTTCTCCTTGCGGTTGTTCCCTGAATCTTTCGATATTTTATGATGAAATTTATGACGTTTTTTATGAGGCTTTGCATCCTCGATACGTCACTTGCGCCGAAGCATACAGAAATGTCAAATCCATTGAAAAGAAACTTCTTAACTTAATAATTATAAACATGTCGAACAGGAATGACGTAAGCCTAAAGAATACGAAAACTTAAGTTCGAGTTTCATCTTGACCAGTCCATCCGAGGTTAGGCAACATCCTAAACAACACAGGTCCCAGACATGGGAAATCAACGATTATCAAAAGAAATGTTCACAAATACATACGTGATGTGCATTGTTCGTCAGATCCATCTAAACAATCACTTTCACTGTCACAGATCCACGCGGCCGGAATACAACCATAGCTGTGTGCACAGTGGAAATAACTTGGTGGACATGTTGAAGTCATACCTACAAGGTTTATAAATTTTGGTATAAGTTTTGGCATAATTGCACATAACTAAGGACATTTTAAAAAATAGGTCCATGGGACCTGTGCTGCTTTAAAGGAAACGCACGCACGCACACATGCACACACACACACACACACACACATATGAAAATTTGCCTGCACACTGTATCACTGGGTGTTTGAATTTATGACCTAGATACATGAAACTTGTTAACTACAATACAAGACTGGCAGGTCTTCCAGTTTATGCCCCACATACAGGATGTCAACTGG
>JBCAUI010519567.1:0-11984 GCA_038406195.1 Haplosyllis anthogorgicola | reverse complement strand
TATGAAAATGTCAGTTATATTTTGAACAACTTTATTCGATATAAAAATATAACTGGAATGTGAACTTGAGTAATACAAACACGAATGGCCGGACGGAGGCTCACGAGGCAAGAGGACAGCATGCTGTAAATTGGAATCCATAGGCACGTCCGGGACTAAAACTAAAAAGTAATCGCTATCCATGAAGATACGTGTATAACAAATGCATGTTTAAAAAGTCTGGAAAACCGATTAAATGCCAAGTCACTAAGTTGCTATGTATAACATATGGACAGATGAACGTCTGACAGATGGTAGTTGCAGCTTCGAGTTCTGGATGACAGGCGTGTGGGTGCATGGATGACCGTTTCACTTTGCCTTATCTTGGTAGTCGGCAATGCAAGATGGGACCTTGGGTGTCTTTTCCCCGCCTTCCAGATGATACTTTGAGAAGTGGGCTGAGAGTTTAGAGGGATCCTTCCATGCAGGGAAAGTCTTCATGTTGTCCCTGGCACAGGCCACTCCTTGTATAGCGTGCACACGAACACACACCGGTAGCGACCGCCCACGACGTGGCTCAAGAATGTGGTCGAGTTTGAGTTGACAGCACCACAATACGGGCACTGACGGTGCTTGGTACCTTCGGCACCACCATAGTGCTTCTCCGCTAGTGCCTGCTCATTATGGAAGGGGGTCAAGAGACCTTTCACGGACCAGTCACTGTTCTTGTACACAAGCAGGGCTTGCTTCGGAACATGGGTCCACTTGCATGCATTGATGATCTTCGTGATATTCTGGGCTCAGTTGCGGTCCACCCAATGAGGCCACAATGGTGTGTCCTCGTGGAGTTTCCGTACTTGGCTAGCATGAACCCTTGTGAAGGCCAGTTGCAGTTCGGGATCTGAATCCTCGGTGTCACCCTGCAGGTCCAGCTTGTCATTTTTCTTGAGCATGGAACAGAGCCTCTACGGCACTTGAGTCTTTGTCCCAGAAGTACTCCCATTTTGACTTGGCCTGCCTGGCGACCTCTCTTCCTTGGCTCCTTGTACAGATGCAGCCTGCACGAGCCAGCTTTGACGGGATGGTCGATCGTCATCCCTGTCCCTGTCATCATCAGAGCTGCGCCCGTGGGGAGAACGGGGCCTCCTGTTCTTCTTCGATTCTGGACGGTCGTGGGCCAAGCTCTCGTCTTCATCGTCAGAACTCTTCTGGGACAGCTGACGTTTGTCCATGGTCTCATCTTCTGAGGAGTCGGACGTGAAAGAGAAGTGCCCCATGTCGTCTAACTTCGGTTTCTTCTTGCTGCGATCAGCTGTCCATTTCTTCCTTTTGTGTGAGCTCTTTTGACGGCATCTGTCAAGGTTTTCTTTGGAGTGGACTTCTTCGGGGCGGTTAGCCGAACAGGAGTCACTGACCGCCATTCTCTGCTGGGGCTGCCGGTGCCCAACCCAGATGGTACGGGCGGCGGAACTACCTTGGTGATAACGCATCCTCGTCGTCCTCGAGGTGGCCGTAGTACACGTTGTCATGGCTCGCAGGAACCAGTGCTGGGGAGGACGATGTTTTGTGACCTCTGCCAGAGTTTATGGACCTGGGACTTCACTCCCTCCGAGGTTGGCGGAAAGACCCGTCCGGATTTCCCCCAGGGCTGTCACTGGATCCGCCTCCACCACCAGCATTTCCACTAGGGATGTTTGTACTGGCAGCACAAATGTTGGGCAGCGGGAGACCGAAGAGGGCTTTGTCAGCTACTACCGAACGCATGTCGATAGAGTTCTGGGGGAAGTGCAGAAGAACTGGAGGTTCTTCCTGTGGTGAAAGCAACCCGTACCCGTCCAGGAGGTGGGAAAGGGCTGAATGGCTTTCGCACTCACGGAGTGTCACCATCCCATTGGACACAGTGTCCAGTCTGGCCGACAGGGTCAGACTGGCTTGGTGGAACTGTGTCTCATGCTCTGCAAGGACTTCCTCCATCCGGATCCTCTGTTGGGCGGCCATAGCCACTCGGCTGTTGGATATGCTTATTCCAAGGGCTCGGCTGAGGTCCATCGGGGACTTATCCTTGTTAGCCTCATACATGTTCCACAAGTTCTCACTGGCTGCATGGAATGAGTTCTCGTACATCTGGTTCAGTTTGAAAGCCACTCTGATGTCATTCAACTGCATTGTGTAGAGATTACGGAGGTAGTCCCTCATGGCCCTCTGTCCTTCGTTGATCAAATCCATTTCAGTTCCTTTGACGATTTCGTAGTGGGATGCTGGACCATTAGCCAGATTGGGAAATCGGGTAGGCCATGCCCCGTCACAGCTGAACCCTCCATTGATGCCAAAGGTGAAGTTCATGTTGGCAGGACGGACATAGCGTCTAAGATCCAATGTGTTCTTGGCACAGCCGTTGGGGTGGAAGAAAACCATGTAAACACATCCCTGTTGTGGCCAAGGCTCTTCTCAGGACCTGCAGACAGGGACATGCCGACGGTGGCCATGGGTTGCATCTCAGATGACTTCACGATGTTCAGGTCCACAGTCTTACTGTTGGTGTAGGTGTCAAACAGCATTATGGCCTTGTTGTCAAATGTCTCTAGCATGTTGTTCACAACTGTTTTGGAGACCGCACATGGGCAGATCCCCCTTGTCTGGTAACTGGAGCAAGACCTTTCCAATCCTGGGTTCCATCAGATGAATGAATATGGCCATCGACCTTCTGTGACCCTGTGTGAGTTTGGGCCATTGGCTGGCCCTTGTCTCTGAATCAACATGCATGAGTATACCGGGAACCGGTAGTTCCTTCTTAGCAGACTTTGTGAGGGTGCGCACGACCACACAGATGGGGACCGTCTCCTGTTGTTCAAACACGTGTACACAGGCCAGAGCGAAGGCCATGTCTTTCTCTTTTCCGTCAAGCACCAGGACCATGGAGGTTACGAGCAGTGCCAGCTGCTTCACTGGTTTAAAGTCATCTGGAACATGTGCGGCATCCATATATTGGCCAAAGTGACCCAGGTTGATGAGATCTTCCATCACAGACTTGGATCTCACCTCCATCTGCATGCACGGAACCAGAGGGAGAACGTTGAGTGTAGACCAGTCTTGCGCATTCGATGGCTTGATCTTGGACAGATCCCGCCGAATTGCTCTGTGTCATTTGTGACTGGCTCTCACAGCCTCTACATTGCTGGGGTATGGAGACGGAGGCAGAGCCTGGGCTCTGGCCGCATCTTGGCCATCGGTGGTGTTGTCAGCCATGGAGTCGTTTGTGCGTCTAGTTGTAGATGGGTTGTGGGACGGAGAAGCGTGAGTAATGGAGGGGTGCACGGGCACATCTCCATCAGATTGCACCTCTTCGAAATCCTCATGGTCCTGCAATGGAAACTGTACCAGATTAGTCTGGGGGAGAATACGGACCCTCGGACCCCTATAGGGCCAGGCGAATGATTGAAAGTTGAAATTGGGCCCTGTAGTTAGTTAATCTGGGGGAGCACAACCCCTGTGCCCCCGGGGAAGGAAAACCACAAATTACAGGGAAAACCACAAATGGCGAAATTTTGACTGGCACGGACCCACCCATACGAGACGGACCCCAGCAGTATCTCGAAGGACGGATGCCGGGGGCCATAGCAAAGGAGTAATTGAGATACTCAGACTATCAGAGGAGTTTTCTGACATGTTCCTGCACCGAAATCCAGCTTTGAAATGACCTGCCCTGCAGGTTGTCCCATCTAAGGTAGGGGGTAGGACGAAAACGAGGCTGGGCCTTGTGACCTCATAATGACATCATTGGCCCTATAAAGGGAATCCCCGTGGGGATCTTGGCTCATTTGGTGCCAAGAAGTCAAAGAAGCAACATCCCTGGAAGGATGGAAGAGTTGGAGGACACGTTCATGTGAGTAGACGGATGTCCGCCCTCCCGGCCCCACGGCAGACCCCATCCTAAGGGACCGTACTTGGAGTGCCCAGCAGGATGGATGTTAACCCGCCCCATCTGCACTTACCTCTGTACCAGGCGGGGGCCATGGACGGGACGGGGTCTGTGTTAATTGGGTCCATGTGAGAACGCAATCTAGGCATCATTATATGAAGGCAGTTTCTTTTTCAGTGTTATGCTACACCAGAGGACAGAGGACCCAGATGTCAGCCTTACACTGTGCACTATGCCGAATGGGTAAAAAGGACACTGAGATTTGGCTGCCAAGGTCCTCGCTGCTGTGGCATCCATCAGAGACTAAGCCTCACAGGTCGTAATTTTGCTAGACGCCCTCAGATTTGCTGAAAACTGACACTCGTACAATGTTGCTCATGACCAAGTTAATGACGAAGTAAAGGAGGCCTCCGGATCCCAGCAGGACCTGATGTTCAAGAGAAGGAAGGAAGTCAGACAGCTTCAGCTTTTTGACAAACATGTATGGGACATCCAGCCGGCATTAGACCCAGTGATGTGTGAAATGTGGACCGAATGGAAGGCTTCGCTAGATGACGGGGAACGATGCGCCTTGGTCTGGCTCTTTTACTCGGCTGTTCTCCAAGGTGGAGGTCGGGCTGGGTATGCTACAGATGTCGATGCAGATATCCCGGCCATAGACTTCCTTGTGGCAGAGGAGAGGCTCTGGGGCCATCTAGACACCTGGGCCCAGAAGAGAGAATGTACTGGTGTCCCGGCGAAGGGCTTCCTGGAATATTGTGGAGGCGCGACCCTTCCGTCCCAATGGAGCAGGTTTGAGGGCGGTAATTGTGTCAGAGGTGACAACCCCTGGTGCCCCCCGACATCTTGGCCAGACTCTACGCAGAACCAACATTAGGAGACGGTGACATGGCATCCGGGGACCCATGCCAAGTCGTTGCCAGCATCCTGGAGCTGACTCACAAGGAGCTGGACTGCATGCCAACAAGACTTCAGCACCCCGGACCAAGTGCTCCAGTATGATGGTTATGGACCCCAGGCTATGGCTGTGAGGGATGTGGCACATGGGCTGATACGGGCCCTACCTGCACTGGATCCCAGCTGTTGAAAGTGCTGAGGAGGGAGTTCTGGGACACTCATGATTCAAGTACAACCCCCGGATGGACCTCATTCAATGTGACCTCTCGCCATTCCCCCATCACGATACCAGAACCAGAGACAGACACTAGGCAGGTCTGGTTCAGCAGCCCCAGACTGAATCTAAAGAGTACAGTGGTGAAAGTAAGCAAAGAAGGTGGGATATGCACAGAAAGCACTCTAAATAAGCCCCTAGATGCCCACCGTCTGGATGCCGGCCGACCTTATAGACGCTGTTCTAAGTCCACCCCGAGAAGCTCGACATCCGCTCGAAACCAGTCTCCATCCCCCACAGGGCAGGGAGCCCGAGCCCGGGACCGAACCAACCAGGGCCGACAACCAAAGGGTGAAGGGGAGAAAAGCTCAGGGGGAAATCGGGATAACTCCTCCCCTGAAAAGGACAGACCAAAGGGACGTGGCAGGGGCGCTGATTTAGTCTAGGCAGTAGTCTCCCGAATCCGGTACACCACCCGAATGATTACATACATGCTGTCATGGGACCATACAGCTTGAGTGAGCTCCTGAAGCCAGGATGAAGCATGGACATGAGAAGCGTATGCCTGACGAGGTATGATAAGCTGGCTGCTTGCATGGACCTGACTTGGCAGATGTTTGTGTGCACCTCCTGTCAACATAAATGCATGACCTCTTTTATTCCGGAACCTCCACACCTCCGGATTCCGGAATTTCTACCACCGTGTTATTTCAACGGAAGTCCGGTGAGCCCGGATTATCGAGTGCGAGTCCACGATAGGCTATGTGCCTACAGGGGTGCTCTTCTCTATGTGGCTAATGGCTCCCAGACTTGTAACATTGAACTGTATCATGAAACTGGGGACAAAAGAAGCCTCCCGTGCAGCATCATGGAATTCAAGACCTGCCTCGACAACTTTGAGAAGATCAGCTATGGTGCCTTTGTTGAGAGAATGGTGAACCATTGAAGTCTCCGACCCTGAACCCTGGACCCCTTGCCAATTGGGGATGACCTCTCCAAGCTGTCGGAAGAACTCTTTGGACCACTATATGGCTCATCCGCTCGACCCCCCAAGGGAAGAGGAGACATACAAAAGGAGAAGATAACCCAGCCTCAGGCTTTGGCTCCCGGATCAACCATGTCCGGCTCATCCAGAGCAATTGCTCGCCCAATTACGAAAGGGAGAGGCCAGGGACTCGTGCCATTCAGTGCTCCGGAAGTTCCTACCCCAGGGGCATCAAGGGCCATAATCCCGAACATCCCGGCAGACATCATTGACTGGATGGACACGTTGATGGACACCGGGGTTGACCAAGGAGCTGGTGGAGAGCCTGCACTGAAGACAGAAGCTCAGCCCTTTTCCCGTACCCTATGCCTAACCTGGGTACGGACATTCCGGGGTTCCAGCCAGCAGATGTGCTGATGCCTCCAGGGGCAAAACCGTTCTCGCTTTGGCAAGTGGCCTACAAGTTGGTACAACAAGTAATGTCTGCCGCCTTAAATCAACGAGCTGCTTCTGATGCCGTGGACCAGATGAGAGCGACAGCTCTGCAAACTAGCATACCATGCCCACCTGGCATCCCGGATGCCTGGACGGGCCCCATCGAAGCACCGCCCGTTGAAGGTGAAGAATTACTCGACTATGAAGATGTAGCTGGAGTTGAAACAGGATCCAGCTTCACACCGATATGTGACGACCAATCTGTGAAATCCACCACATCTAGTTTTGTGGTCCTCGAGACACCAACCGCTTCCGAGATGGGGATGACACAAACCATGAAGAGAGGGAGCATTGACGAAGGAGTCAGCTCTGGCCCAGCTGTCAAGCAATCAACTAGCCAGTCCCAAAAGACTGATGGATCAGATTAGACCATAGCCGTGTGACCCAGGACACCCAAAGGAATCTGTTGAGTGAAACCTGTAACTCATATTATAGTGTACCTAATGTTGCTCATATTATACCGAACATTGTTTACTGTAGCCGTACTCTGGTTGTACTACCAGATTCCTGGATTTACTTGTTCAAAATTGTGTTTACTTACTGCATGTCGTTTAACGCATTTGCTCCGTATTTAATGTTCTGTAATGTTTATAGCGGGCTCCCTATGGGTACCCCAAATGCCGCGTAGACTTTTTACATTCCTGTTTGTACATAATGGTTGTTTATATGTGATTCATCCGGATGCCCAGCATCCGCTGTTTTGTATTTATTCTTGTCAATAAAGCATGCCACGAGGACGAGGCAGAGCGCTGGGGGAGAATGTCATGGTGTGCGTATTTCCCAGCCCGGATCTGTTCCTTCAGCTCGTTCTGGGGAAGGAATTGGGGTTTTGCCGCAGTTTCTGACCTGGACAGACCCAGGGACGGACCCAAGTACGGGCCCGTACAGACCCGGTGCCATCCGTGATGCCGGGGTCCATCCGGTTCCCTATCAGTGCGCATGTATGGACATGGTGATGTCACCGTGGAGTGTAATGTACGTAGTGACGTCATGATCGAGTGTTCTGGTGATGACATCATCATGCTTACATCATCTAGGTGTCCCCATTGCTATTTAAGCAAGTAGCACCCTTGTATCAGGGATACTCATCCACGAGTGTCCGTTTGGTAAACATCATGTATGACATCCGTCTTATTCTTTTTGTCGATCTACACACCGTGCGTGTAGGCCCAGATCCCTTTGGGTCCAGACTCTTAGGTTTGTAGTAGTTTAGTATTGTTGACCGCCGTGTCAAGGTCCAATAAAGCCTCAAAGTAAGCTGCTACAATGGGATTGCCAACTCTTCGAGACGGCCGGGTATAGAGACACGGAGCCTAACGACCTCCGTCCACCGCCGTAACCGCGAGGCCCGATAAGCATAGCGGCTCCCCGCTACATATACATGCCATGGTACTACATGCTAAAGAAATTAAGCGATACATGTACCTAAATTTTTCATGAGCTTTGTGGGTGCATTCCTTAGATGTAGTGGCACAGACGGCTGTGGTCCCTCGTTATTGTGTATGCAGTCTTTAACTCTAAACAACGCTCTTGTAGATTCATATGACTTTGGTGCTCTTGCCAGGAAAGTAACACAGTGTGCAAGATTGATCTAAGTAAAAATTAAATTGTTCATATCAGGTAACTTCAAAACAATACATTCAACATGAATCTTTTCAAGAAAGATACCCTAATTTATTTTTAGTACTTACAGCACATTCAGGTCTGCCAATAAACTGACAAGCTTGAAAAGTTGAAACAGCAAGTGGCAGGGCATGTGGATCTGCCATTCCTGAAAATAAAATTTGGATAGTAATGAAATTCCCACACCTGCTATGTTTTTTTTTCTGAAAGAGTGGTTTGGAGTTTCCGTCAAAACTTGAACTAGAGACCAGTTTTACCTATGTCTTCACTGGCTGTCACTACAAGTCTACGTGCAATAAACAGAGGGTCCTCTCCACCTTCAAACATGCGTGTCATCCAGTAGATCGCACCATTTTCATCTGAACCACGGACTGATTTTTGTAGTGCTGATGCGCAATTATAATGTTCCTCTCCTGAAACGGCAAAATATTTGGTTCACAGATTTCTCTCATAAAATAAAATTTACAACCTGACATATCTATTATACCTTATTATAACCTCTTTTTTTTGGAGAACTAAAAGCAATTGACGACCTATTTTCTGGCCACGAAATAAGTTTTTTACACCAATTTTACACTATTTTGGGCCGGCACACTGTCATCCACGAACTGTTTTCTTCGCACAGTGGGTGGTTTGGCCAAAACAACTTTTACTGTACATTACTGTTGCTATACATGTAATTCAGCTTGTGAATTAAGCAGACTTGACCACATGCGATTATTTCAGGTGAATTTGAAGGCTTTGTGCCTTTAAATTCTGACCGATTGGCAAATACACCAAATTGAAAATACATAAAATATTTTCAACAATTAACTTGGCAATACACTTTGAAATGTAAAGCTGTAGATAGAGCAGTTACCTGTTCTGTCATACTGTAAATGTGAGTGTAACATTCCATCTTTAACATCATCCACCGTAATTATCGTTGATTCTCTATCGCAGACCTGCTGCTCACTTTTCATTTCGTCCTCGGCGGTAATCTTTGATTTAACAACATGCTCCAGGTTGTTCAGAGCTGCTCTGGCATCGCCATCACAAAAGTTGGCCAATGTAGTTATAGCATCTTCCTCCATCGTAGCCACAATTCTGTGTGAATTAGAAACAATGTATTTTCAGCGACCACGGGTGGATGTATTGCAAAATAAGATTTAAAAAAATTAAATTTTTGACAAAAAGTCAGTATGTACTGGGCCAAGCAATAAAACCATTGACAAACTAAGTGAGCGTTTTTGTTATGTAAAATAGATCAGAACAATCCTTAGCTTCATATATCAAATATCGAAACTCAAAGAAAAATACCTGGTCTTATGGTCACTGGATTCTGACTCACTCATCTTGCGATTTTTTGACTGTATGGAAATACCCATTGACCTTGCTGCTCTTTCGAGTATGGTGATAATGTGATTAGCACTTAGTTTTTCGAGAACGATAACTTTACATCTACTGAGCAGTGCATTGTTGACCTGGAATGAGGGATTTTCAGTTGTTGCCCCGATAAGTATTATTGTTCCATCTTCAACATGTGGCAAAAATGTATCCTGTCAACAAGGTAAACACTTCAATACGTTGCAGAAAAAAATTAATAAAAGAAACAAAGAATAAACATGTTATATCATCGATACACTCGAACAATGACTGCATCTCAAAACAGTTTGACAATGAATCACATTCAACAGCCTCAGATTGTAAAAATGAAATGTACCTGTTGCAACTTATTGAACCTGTGTATTTCATCTATGAACAACACAGTTGCTCTCCTAAACATTTTCAACTCATTCTTGGCTACTTTAATAGCTTCTTTCACATCGGCTACACCAGAGGTTGTGGCTGACAGCTTCGTGAATCTGGTGTTGTGCGATTCCTTACACTTCTGTGCAACTATTTTGGCTAACGTAGTCTAAAAAGAACCATGTGTTATCAGTTATTTTGAAATCCAATTTAGAAATTACTTACCCCTCAACTATAAGGCATAGTATTCTGGGCAAACTAACTCAAGTTTCCTTTTCTTAACTATGTCGTGGGGTTATGCTTATGTGTCGTTGTACAGATAACTCTAACCCGAGGCGTTACGATGACTCTACGTTTATTGCTACATCTGATACATGCATGGGGATGGTCTAGTGTGCACTGCCTTAAGGCGGGCAGGGAGCTATTATATATTGGCGGAATCTAGGTCAAGGACGTGACCCTTGGTTAATGCATATTCATAGGCCTGGGCCTTAGTGGTGGGTGAAGGTCAAGGCTGACCGTTAGGCTGGTAGCGGTGTGCTGGGGGTGAAGGCCGTGTATGCTGGTGCCATACCTAGACATCCCTCTTTTTTACAGAAAAAAGATAAAGTTACAATATACACGAAATAAATATTTACACAAAAATTATACTTTGTTTGTGTTACGTTACTGATAAAATACTTGTACATGAAAAGTAACTTAAAGTAAAATTAAAATGACAATGTACAAGGACAATATGAACAAAAAGCTATGTACATGCAAAATTTGGTGATGATATGGTGAGTATTTACAAAGTTATTTACAAAAAAGTGACATTTTTGATGGTCTTGTAATGAGTAATCTGAGGAAAACTCTGCCGTTTATGATTCTAACACTTGAATTAATGTAGTACTTGTACATAATACGGCATTTATCACTTTTGGCTCAGTCTATCTGTCCTATGACCTTGGGCTGGGGGTGTTAAACTTCTCCCTTGCTTGCTTGAATTGCTCTTGAGGGTCTAGGAGGTCCGTCGATGGTGCTTCTTTTGCTGGCACCACTGGTGGTCGTCTCAGAGCTGGCTTCACCTTTGACATCAGGGTTGTAGTCTGTCATTTGTGCCAATGTTGCGGGCACTATAGGTGATTGCAGAGGTGATGCTGGGTCAAGGGCTCTGCCAGTGGTTGTGGTGAAGGCTCACAATGCTGTATGTGCTGCCACTGGAGTCTTCTGCTTGTCCATAATTGCCGAGCAACTGGGGAGATGTCTGGTGTCTCGATGGGAGAGTGCGCTGGTGTTGTCGGTGTGGATGGTGGGGACATCTCTTGTGGCAGTAGAACTGGTTGCAGTGGCAATCTGTACTCTGGTGAGGGTGCAGGCTGATTGCTGGTTATTGCATACATGCTGTCATCATTCTGTAAAGAAAACTTAACAGATTTAGGTTTTGAATGGTGTGAAATGTGTGTTTCTGAACCCTTGTCGAATGGCCTTGAAAGCAGTGATGGCAATGGTCTTGAAAGAAGCTGCTGTGCTGTTGTAACTGATGGTCTTGACAGGTGTGTGTTGGATTTACTCGCTATCAATGGTCTTGAAAGGAGTTCATTTTGACCATCTTTTCTGCATTTATTCTGGATCTTATTGTCCAATTTGCCTGAAATTTGGCATGGAGGTGCATCTAGGTGTGGTTGACGCTTGTGTGAAGCCTCTGGTCTTGGGTCTTGAGTTCACTTCCTGTTTTCCGACTTTTTTGTGTTCTCAATGGGAGAGGGCTGCTCCACCGTGCAAAGTCGTAGTTTTGGCTTCAGGTATCTGCAGTTGCGTCTCAGCATCTTGCCGTCTGGTGTTATGACTCTGTAAGACTTTCCTTCCTCCCTGATTTGTTGGATGTAGCAAGGGAACCAGTTGTTATTTGCGGACCAATAATAGCATTCTTCACCTATTTCCAGCTTGCGCTGGTCATGGGCCCTGTGATGAGAGTCAAATGCATCTTTGGTTTTTTCTTGCCTTTCGACCAGGAATTGGCGTACTTCTTGGAGGTTTACTGCTCATGGGAGCTGTGATAGTCTTGTAAGGCCGTTCCTCTGGTGGAGTATCTTGGCTGGTGATGGCATATTTTCAGCTAATGGTGTATTTCTTAGCATAAGGAGGGCCCTGTGGATGTTGCT
>JBCAUI010519556.1:0-11984 GCA_038406195.1 Haplosyllis anthogorgicola | reverse complement strand
TGATATTTTCTTCTTTTCCATGTTTGATGTTAGCATGTTGGAGTCCAAGGTGGCAATGCTTGTTCAGTGCATAAGGGCATTCTTTGTTCTAGCTGGTGGCAGTTGCTAGGCAACTCCCACCTTACCTCACTGACCTTACCAAGCAATGCAAAGAGGCCCTTTTGGGTATTATAGGTTATTATGCAAATACCTTAAAGGATTATTTAATATTGAACGGATATTTACACAACCATTTACAGACAAATAAGGAATGACTGCATAAGAGCGTTCATAGACATAACATTGCAACGCTTCATAATACAATCAATTCAAGTCTGTATAAAGTTGTGAATATATCATAAAATTATTGAACACTCCTTAAACAAATTTTTAACATAACATGTTACAAGGTAACATACAGGTACATCATCCACAATATAATTTATGACCTTGTATGTGGTATTGCCCATCCAATCCTTCAGCTTCCACTTGCCCACAAAGGCGTCGCTCCTTACAAGGATGGTATCTCCAGGCTTGAGAGTGGCAGCACCAGTCCAGCAGTTGTACAACTGTTTCTGATGCTTGGCCTCCTCATCCTGGGACTGCCAGGCCATATCAAAGGCCATTTGCAGGTGCTCCTGGATAGTGGCCATGTAATCCAGTATGTGTTTTGAGTGTTTATCTCCCCAAACTGTAGGGAAATAAAAATCAAGAGGGAGCCTGGGTTGCCAGCCAAACATGAGGTAGAAAGGGCTGTACCCAGTGACTGCAGAGCATGTGCAATTATATGCCTGCACTATCTTGGCCAGGTGGTCTGCCCAGTCTGCTTTCGTTTCCTCATCTAGCTTGCCCAACATTCTCATCAATGTCTGATGGAGGCACTTGACCTGACCATTGGTCTGCACATGATAGGGTGTGGTACAGCAGCACTGGAGTCCCAGCAGCTTGCACAGCTCCTTGATGACATCACTGAGAAAGTTGGCTCCCCTGTCACTGAGCAGGCATGAGGGGGCCCCATAGACCAACATGAAGTTCTCATACAGAACTTTTGCCACAGTCTTGGCCTTCTGGTCTTTTGTGATGTAGGTAGCTATGAACTGGGTGAAGTGCTCCATTAGGACCAATACATTTACAACCTTGTTGTTCATTTAGGGGAGTGGTACACTCCATGGTAGTGTAATTGATATGCAATAGATTGAGAGGGATTGTTGCCATTATGGGATGTAAGGGCATGGTGCCACCCATGCCTTCATGTTTAATGCACTGATGGCAGCCCTGTATGGAGGTTTTGGCATGCTCCACCATCTGGGGCCACCAGAAGCACTCTTTCAGCAGGCTCACTGTCCTATTCTGCCCTTGATGTCCTGTGTCTTGGTGGCAGCCATTGAGAGCCTTCTGGTGGTGTGAGGAGGGTACCACAAAGAGAAGGGTGGGGTGTGACTCACCCTCTGGGGTCAGCTTGACATACAACCAGTCATTATGCATGACCAAGTTCTGCTGGAGGTGCAGGAAGGCTGTGCCCTCATCCATCTTGGCCAGGCCCCCAAGAGCCTTGGCCAGGGTGCCCTTCCTCTTCATGTGTATCCAAGCAAAACAGATGTGGATGACCTCATCCTCTTGTTGGGCCTCCACCCAGTCCATGCTGGGAACTGACTTAGATCTACATCAGGGCTGCATGGCAGATGCCCTACAGGTGGCCTCACAAGTCACATCGGGAGCAAAGGTCTCTGCTCTGTCAGCAATACTGATCTGGACACCATCCAAGATGGCCTCAACTTCCTCAGGCTCCAGCCAGCTTGTCTGGTGGCTCAGTGAGTTGGCCACTCAGTTTTCTGTGCCCTTCACATATTCTAGGGAGAATATGCCACCCACCAGTGGCTGGTGGCATCTAAGTTGGGGGAGGTCATCACATAAGTGAGTGGGTTGTTGTCTGTCCTTACAGTGAAGAAGGTGTGCACCAGGTATTCCTTGAACTGCGTGGTAATGGCCCATTTGAGGGCCAAGAACTTGAGCTTGCTTGAGTGATAATTGGCCTTGTGCTTGTTCAATGTCCTGCTGGTGTAGGCAACAGGGTGCCATCAGCCATCTTCACCTTTCTGGGACAACTCAGCCCCCAATCCATCCTTGGAGGTATTGGTGTGGAGCAAGAAGGGCTCATCGAAATGAGTCAGCTGCAGCACTGGCTCCATGAGCAAGGCTTCCTTCAGTAGCTTGAAGGCTTCCCAGGCCTTGTCAGACAACTCCACTCTTTTCTTCTTTTTACTGGTGCTGTCACCCTTTAGATAGTCAGTGTGCAGCTTCACCTTCTTGGAAAACCCTTGATAAAAGTGCCCAGCCAGGTTGGCAAATGACCTAATGTCAGTGTATGTGATGGGCAGAGGGCACTCTGCTATGGCCCACAGGTTGTCCTTGCTGGGCCTTATTCCTGCCTCAGAGATGTGGTGAGCCAGATAGATGATCTCCTCTTGGAAAAAATGGCACTTGGAGGGCTTGAGCTTAAGGCGATGCTCCCTGAAGTAGTCAAAGACAGCCTGGAGGCACTCCATGTGGTCCATCTCACTGACCAAATAGACAATAACATCATCTAGGTAAATCATACAGTAGGTGAGGTTGAGCTCCCCCAGACAGTTTTGCATCAACCTCTGGAAGGTTGCCAGGGCATTGGCCAGCCCAAAGGGCATGTGCTCACACTTGAAGAAGCCAAGATTGCCCACCATGAAGGCAGTGTACTTCTTCAATCCTTGGCTCATAGGCACCTGCCAGAACCCCGACAGGAAATCCATACTGGAAAAACAGTGGGCACTGTGTATGTAGTCTAGGGTCTCCTGGATATGGGGCAAAGGATAGGAGTCTTTGCAGATGTGGTCATTCAGGCATCAGAAGTCAATGCAAAACTGCAGGCCCCCATCCTTTTTCCTGACCAAAATGACAGCATTGCTCCACAGGCTCTTGCTGGGCATGATGGCACCAGCCTCCTGCATGGCCCACAGGTGTTCCCAGACCTCCTCCACCATGTGGGGCAGGATCTGCCAAAATATTTCTTTGATGGAAGTCTCATTGTTGACCACTATCTCGAGTTCCATGGCACTCGTGCAGCCAAGCTCACTGGGCTTGAGGGAGAAGATGTCATGATATTCCCTCAGGAGGGCCCATGCCTTCTGGGCCTCAGCCTTTGGCCAGGTATCCAGGCCACTCAGGTCCAGTTTTTCTATCACTTGTCTTGATGCTCTGTGGCTGATAAGTGTGCAGGGGTTCAGTTGGTGGCACCAAGCTTGTGGTCAAGTTCCTCCACCAGCCCTGGCAGTATGTACTTGTCTGGGACCACATTAGCAGCAGCCACCCATGCAATGGGGGTCCCCACCTTCAATACAAACTTCACCCCAGTGGTGTTTTCCAGCACCACCGACATCTTCTGAGATCCTATTTTCAGCTCTGTGACAGATGACCGCAGGTGCACCCCATACAGGGAGCCAGCCATCCCCTTCTTGTAGCTCAGTCATCATTACCAACAGACACCCCTCCATGAACATTGTAGGCACCTGGCACTTGACGAGGGTGTGGGAGAAAGGGTATAACTCAGCTTCCTTGAGGAGGGTAGCTACTTCCTCATAATTGACTGGATTTCCCTTCTCTCCAGTCAGGTATTGCCAGCGGCTCCTCATTCAGCATGAGCCTGGACTACCCATGCCCTCAAGAGGGTGCTCTTCTGGGCATTAGCCCAAGGCACTGCCATTCAGTCCAGCACAGTCTCTTTGATGACCTGGACCACCCTGTCTATGGTGGGTGTTTCCAATAATAAGGGGACACACTCTGCAAACTCAGACTGGTGCAATAGCACCAAGGCCACATGGTCCTCATCAAATCCAGCCACTCCATCCACCTGGACCCTTCCTGATCACTGCCCCCCTATCCCATCAACAACCACCCAGCCCTCAGCATGGAGGTCCAAGAGGGGAAAGACATGTAAGCCTCTGCTCATTACAAAGTCTGGCATGATCAAGTTCACGGTAGACCTGGTGTCTATCAAGGCTAGACAGGGTTCACCATCAACCTGAACATGGCCCACTGTGTCCCTCTCCACCAACCAGCTGACGGCATCTCGATTTATAAAGGGGGGGCATGCTCATGGCATGACCTTAATCAGAGGACTTCTTCTGAGGGCACCCAGCACTCTCCTTCAGGGGATTCTGGCCTCCTGTCCTCAGGCCCCCTTCACCATTTAAATGCTGCCAATGGCCCTCCTTGTTGGGGCACATGTGGATAAGGTGTTTATCTGATCCACAGCTGAAACAGCAGTGCTTCTTCTCCTTGAAGTCATTCACAGCCCAGGTCAGGCAGATGTTGAACAAAACAAGGCTCTCATCCACATCATGATTGGAGGCCCCTATGGCCATTCCTGATTGGATGCAGTCAGTGATGCTGGCACAAGGATGGCCATGGGGGCCTTCCTGGCAGAGCACAACCTCAGCTTCTCATAGGACTTGTTGTCCTGCCTGTTGCCCCCCCCCCCACACACTAGACCTGATCTTGATCAAAAGGTCATCAAAGGTAAGCTCATCTAGCCAGTCCTGGAGATAGGACACAGCAGCATGCAAGTCACTCCTGAGGCTGCTGTGGAGGCATTGTTTGCAGATATGGTTCACATCTCTCCCGGGCAAGTTTTTGGGAAAGCAGCTATGCACCAGCTCCGATCCTGGTGCCCTGGCAACCCCCACCTCATGGGTGAGGGAGCACCTCAGCCTCCCCACCTTTGACCACAGGGTCAACAACCTGTTCCTCAGGGTTGTCTATAACAGGCTGGCTGGCAGTGTCCTTGGCATCACCAGCTGGGTTGGCCTCAGTAGGTGCATCAACTGGAGTCCTGTCCATCACTTAATTAACACTAGTGCTGCTACAAATTGGCATTGGTTTACTTTAGGCACTAAGGCCTTGATTGGAGAAATTATACAAACAAACTGACAGGCTATAGCCTGCTCTGGTGTAAAGCCAGTCCCAATTGGGGGCTCCTCCCTAGCCAGCTGGGAGCCTCCAGTTGGCTTTCAAACAGAACACTTGGCAGGCACCACTGGCTGGCACCCTATTTGGACACTGGTGCTTTTTAAGGCATGTCACGATTAAGGTGGCCCTCAATTGGGCTGCTAACCAGATCACCTCTCAAATGTAGTTTGTCAAACCTCTGGGCACCCACCCAGGGATGCCAGAAATGTGATGTACACCCACTGTGTACCATTAAAACCATGAGCGCTGAGGTTAACTACTCTTCCCAGCCCTACACTGGCTGCTGTGAAAGGGGTGATCCCACTCTAATGTCTTACTCTAGGGTGTAGCACTGCCTCCAGTGCAGCTGCAGCCTGCAATGGAATTATTTAATAATGCAAAGAAGGTGGCAGCTACAACTGCTACACAGACAAATGAGACTTAGACAAAGGTATAACAATTGAACACTGCCTTGGGGGTGGCTGCTTGGGGAACTGAAGACCCTTCTCCTAGAAACTCTACCAGTCAAAAGGTGTGGCAAGCACATGCCCGTGCTGTTTTATAGTGGGGTGGGGCGACATCACCTTGAGGGTGATTTCACCCCAAGGGTGACGTGTTTGACATAACATCATTCTGATGATGTCATGTCAAGCACAGCTGGTGCACATGTGCAGTAGTGGTAACCAAAGAAGGGAGCTAAAAATAGACTGTACTGGTCCCAGTGGCCAGCTGTTGCCAAAAGGGCAAATGCCTGCAGGGCACCATGCCACGCAGGTGCGAGCCAGGCAGTCATCACTGGTTGGGGTGCCAGCCGGGCCTGGTCACATGACCGGAAGTCGGGAAAAACGGGGTGAGGTCTCCAGCACATCACATAAGTACTGGCTCAAACAAGAGAAGCAATGACTTTAAATTAATTGCACTGAGATTCTGGGATTTAGTACTTTTCATTTCCAATTGCTTCTTGTCTACAGAGACATTTCAAAGGCCGTATTGAAAGGATTAACTTTTTTCGCCTTTAGAACTATTTGGTAACCACAGCAATAAATCAGATCTATCATTATTTATACATGTATTTATAATTTATATAACCGTTTGAAATATCAGCCAGCCGAATATCAACCCCAGAAAAGGTTTATTGGGGAGATACAGGCTTTAAAGGAATAAATGAATAAAAGTCCTTAAGAATTTTTTTTTTGACATGCATACTGTTGGTTATTCACCATTTAAGCAGTATCAAGTAGCAGATGTTTAAATATCCTTCCAGGTGACCTTCCTCATGCATTTTGCCACTTTAAATGAAATGGTAATGTTGAATGTTAAAAGAAATAAATAAATTGCCTTTCCTGATTGACCCTATTTTAAATTTAGCACAAATTCGGGTTGACTGAATGCTTTCCCCATGGGACCTTTCTAACTTGTTTGGTCTGTTCATGCTGGAGACTTTGGAATCCGATGCTTCACGTTTTACTACTTTTTGAGCAATTGATGGTTTGAATAAAACGACCAGTTTATTGCAAAATTGTATTGAGTGAATCTATTTCCAGAGGAAGCATCAATCTCTTTTTAAGCGAATATTTACACCAAAGCTTACTATGTATTTATTTCAAATTGACACTTCAACTCATTGTATGATGATCCTATGCTCAGAGCAGCAGCATACCATTTGTTTCCATCCAGTCGTAATTACTACATTTATTAATGTTCCCACCGAGTGGAAAAGCTGTTGAACTGGTTCTGCAAGAACAAAGGCAATATATGCGTAGAACATTTCTACTTTCGGGATAGTTGGTACGATTCGTCTTTGTATTTCAATTAGGTTAGTACGGAAGCTCACATTGGGAAGACTTCCCTGACACATTAAATATTGCATACAGATTTGGGTCTGTAAAGTTTACCGTAACTCATTTCCTTGGAAATATTGTACAGAAGATTTATAGTTGTTCGTGAATAGTACTAAATGTCATCATTATAACATGACTGCTGTTTTTATATTATTTTTATGATTATTAGAAATTTGCTGCCCCTATTCGAGACCCATATTCCCCAGGACTTAGTTACGCATAAAACACGATAAACTTACAAATGAAGATAGCACAAAGATAAGTCTCGCTTTTCCTGACAAAACCAAAGCAGAAGCTGTAACAGAGTTTTGAAGGTCGGACAAGATCTTTGTAAACAAAATTTTAACTCAAAGGATGTGTACGTTGTAGCATTTCCATTTCAAGGCGTTTATTTTTCGGAAATTGAAAACCGCCTCAAAGATGACTTCGTTTATACTTCTACAGTATGGATCTAAATATTACATGAGTAAAGAACTGTGTCAGTTGAATTTAAGCAAATAGGAATATTGTGAATTGATTGCCCTATATCCCGCAAAGATACATAAGTGTTGTATAAGGATAAATATGTTAAATAAGTAATTTGAATATGTTTCAAATGTAATTTGATGACACATTGTGAAGTTTTGAGTAGCTTCTACTGTTATTGCAAATTAATTCTCCCTTTTAGATACAATTTTATCATTGATCTGTCACCTATTTTAAATCATCTTTATACATATTAGTACATACCTATATGCATATCCAGGTATTCATTTACAGATGATAGGAACAGGAAAATGCGTTTCCACATATGAAGTGTGAAATGAAACTAAAAGAATAATTTTGCACCGATTTGGCTCTTGCGCTTCAATAAGTAAAGAAAAGATTCTGCATCATTTTAGTGACAAAGTAGATGCCATAGATTATCCACTTTCAGACACATCATCTTTCATAATACATTCCTACAGTTTTGTCCTTGTGCTGTGTTTTCGTTAATCTCAATATCTGATGATGCCAACATCGGAAGGTCTTATTTCGCACAAAGCGCATTGATATCTCAAGAGAATTTCTGACTTTTTCTCTCAGCGTTAAAGTTACGTGACCTGAAGATAAAAGTTAATGGCCTGCATTTCCTTAATGCATTAAATATTGCATGCACACACTCTTCTAAGGAAATTTTAAGGCTTTAATATTCATTATGTATTTCTATGTGACAGTAATGTAGCATAATCTACGATGTAACGCGTCTGTAACATTAGGAAGGACAATGCGGTCATTTAATAGACAAGAAATGATACCAAGGAAGTGTCCTTTGACAAAGATGTCTTTTAAAATAAGAACAAAAGATACACAAAGTCCACGTTGTAGAGAAATGTAATGAAATGGAAGTATGTTTTGATACCAATCACAGTGCCTTTCTTGTGACCGGCGCGTAACCATTTTTGGTATCTCTGTTTTGGTTTTGGATGTGTTTTATCACCAGGGATTTATTGAGTCATCTTTGGTCAGCAAGAATTCAAACTTAAAGGCACTGACTATAATAACTGTAATAGAAATTTGCCTATTTCTTTTTAAAAGTAGTTGTGGTTCACAAAACAATGCTTTTAAATAATATTAGGTTTAAACTTTCTTTTAAACGTTACTTTCTATGGCAGTTGAGAATGTGAACACCTACATTATCATTAAATGGCTCATTTGTTCATTCCATTTGTCATCAAGTGAGATAGATCCTTTACACGGCTGTCTATCTGAGCTTATCTTGGCTGACCTGAATTTATTTCGATACAAATTAAGGTTAATCGAAACCATTTCTCATGGGACCTCTTAAACATGTATGGGCTATCCAGGTCAAGTTTGCCAGCAAGCAAAACACCTCTTTGAAGACAAAGTAACATCCGTATTTGTATTTATGTCGATTAGATCATAACTTATATATTGATGCTCTCAACCTGAGTGATTCTTACTACAGTAGGGCAGTTGTCCAAAATAGGCTATAAAATAATTGGTATTAATTGAGCATTTAACTATGTTAGCTGGTGTACAGTTTAGAGTAGACAACTTAGCTCTCGGACAATGGTTCCATTTACAGCATGACAGAAACACCTTTTTACACATGCTTTAGACCAATTGCTGCAGACACACCGTCAATCCTATCTACGAAGTACTAGACCAGTCAAACAGTACACATTTTCCTAACCGGTTAATCATAGCAATTTAACCAGTTAACTGAGTTAACCAGTTAATTTAATTGCCACATAAATATCAGTAACATTTTAAAATTTTCCCAATGAAGAAACTAATTATGATGGAAAAATATTACTGTGCACAGCACACAGCACATTTCAACCTCAAATGAGTTTTCTTTTTTTAAAATTGGCAGGAAACATAATCCAAATAATTAAATAAAAGAGCTCAATGTGATATAAAAATAATTTTTAACCTCTTTCAAATAAGCAATAACAGAAAAAAATTGTTTGATATTGTTCAATTATAAGACATTTTTATTACTTTGTAAATTTAAGTGTGTAAGCAAATAAATAATTGTACGGTCAATCTCTGTTACCTCAATTCAAGCTTCTTTGCTTTTTCTCTTTCTTTGATTGTATTTTATTCTTTCAAAAATTAGTAAACTAATGCATTGCAATTCAGTAAGTTCAATTTGTCAGCTGCTTCGATTAAATTTTGTGTGATCAAAGAAATTGAAGTAACCAAGGATGACTATATCAAGTTGAAATTCATGTAAGGAAAGTGAAAATATTTACAGATCAATTCTGTCACATTAATTTGGGAGGGAACTGTAATATTTTAAGATCAATTGGATTTTTTGTTTTGGAAAATTTTGCCATGATTAACCAGTGGTTAACCTTAATAATTTTTTTTTACCAGATCAAACCGTCATAAAACTTTAACCGATTAACCAGATTAACCAGTTAACCTTGACAGGCCTATAATGTACCATTGACCTGCCGAATTCTGACCCATCCAAAACTCAAAATAAGGGAAAATGATGGCAAATATTAAGTTCTCTAATGATTATTGTTACTTAGTCTGACCTTTACTTGGCATAATGGATGATTTGCACAGAGGATCATGCGGTAGGTTTAATTCCAGTCATGAAATTTGATTTTTGTATTGACTCTATTTATCCACATGAAGACATTACTCCAAACATTGAATTTTATTCTATTATACTTCAGTTATGAGTATAAAAGTTGATTTTTGCAAAAATATTTGAAATGGGATAATAATGTATAATTGTTTAAAAAATTGTAACTGTAAATGTAACCCCCTCCCCCGTTGTTTTTCTTGGATATCTGTTTTAATTGGAGCTGGCGCTTCTTATCTTGAATAAAAATCTTAAGTATGTGGCTTCAAATCATCCCAGATAGTCTGGACTTTCCGCGAATCCCTGAAAAAGACAGTCTGTTATTTTGCAATTACAAGTGTCACAACAAATTTATCCCCTGATTTTTTTGCCTTGAATGAACTTAAAACCTCTAAGAAATTCAATTGATAGTTCTTGGAGGTTTTCAGGCTGAGTTGAAACATTTGCCTCAATATTTGTGCAATGTACGACCGCTTGTTATGTTTATTTGTGACTGCTTGTAACAAACAGCGGCACGCTTATGTGTGGACTATAAACATGAAACAAATTGTTTATCGATAAGCACTATTTCTGGATAAATTGCCTAATGGCATACTGAATTGCTATGCTAAAGTATAGGACCCCTTACTTTTCTACCATCACACACCTGATGGGCAACAGGTATCCTGCACACTTCACTCCTTCCTGAAGAGAGAGATAATGTAAGGTTTGGTCCCCATTGATCTGTTACGGTATGTCAATCGAATAAAGTTTTTCGGTGCTTTGCATAAAAAGCACAGGGTTCGATTTTAACATTATTTCATGCAACCTGGTCATGAAGTCTGGGTGCATCAAGTACTATATCTGCTAAACTCATTGTCAGTTTATGAAATGCTTAAGCTTGATGATGATTTACGCTTTCCTGACAACAGTCATAAATGAGGTAAATGGGCCTAGGTATTTACCTTTTTGATAATAACAACACACATTAACTCACTGAATGGTACAATATTATATCCTTATGTGAGACATAAAACTAAAAGCGATTCTTACGGACCGTAAAAGAGTGGTGATGTCCCTACGTCAACAGGTGGCTGCAAAACATTCAGGTCGTAATGTGAAGTCTGCACTGAATTTCATTTCAAGCAATCATCCTTAAAGAAGAAAAACAACATCAAACTCACCTACTAAACACTATTTTGTAAAGTCCCAACACGAATTTAGATCAATTGGAAACTAAAGATTTCTTTTCAATGCTTTGTATTTAAATGAAAAGAAATTTGGGAAAGGGGGGAGGCAATATTTTCTTTCTTTTCAACCAGCAAAAGTGCCGTCCTAGTCTACTTCTGACGTGCAGGATTCTTTCAAATTATTAAAAGCAAAGAATAAGGGTTAGTTCTCGGCCACATTACACTCCTACGTACCATAACCGTAAGTTCTGCAAATGTTCGCTTATTAGTTAATTTTTTCTCTGTGGTTAGTGTCCCTACCGTATGCCATAAAAGGAACAACGACACATTTGACCTTCGTTTTGTAAGCGAACTACGCCATAGTTTAGCATTATCTACAATGTCAATTTAAAAAAACCCATAATTTTCCATGAGAAAACAATTGGACCAAACTGATTACTTTTCCTTCATATAGATAAATGGCCCTGTTCTTTTATGGTAACAAAAAGGCTTTTTTACCGTTATGGAGAAATATGAATGTCTAAGTAGATACATTCATTAAGTTTTGCAGGAGAAGAACAGCTTTATATTGTATTAAGTTGTTACTTCAGTTACTATTGGTAAATTTGTGTCTTTCACCTGTACACAGATCTGACTCATGACAAGTTCCTTTTTCAATTTTTTGGATGGAATGGTAGTCCCCTTTGCTGCGACCAACGCGCAACCATTTTAGGACCACTTACGCACCTGTCTTGGGACTTACGCACCTGTCTTGGGACTTTCTTAGGAGTTGACCGATAATTCAAGAAATTCAAGGGGAAGTCCGGCATGTTTCTTCAAATAGTTCTAACATATTGTCGTATTTGTGCAAATCTCTCTGTTGCATCTGAGGTATAATCGCGAAGGGTGTCGGGACCCGTGTATAATGAACAAAGCAGAGGAAAAGTCTATTTT